>JAECUM010027152.1:0-32252 GCA_016617855.1 Megalonaias nervosa | reverse complement strand
TAATAATAATAATAATAATCAACAGTATCACAAATGTTCTCTTCTGTTTTAAAAGCAGCAGACGTTTCCACGGCATCTCCAGTCCTTAGGTGAACCGTACTAAACATGTCTTTATCTGACTACAAACAAGAACACATGTTTGTACCTGAAGAAAAAATTTATGTACCCTTATTTTAAAAATCGTCTAACATACAGAAAAATGTCTCATATAATTTCTTGTATGATTTTGCCTCATTTTAGTATTATTCTTGTTCGATTTTTTTTAATATGTTAAATTATTTATTCGTTTATTTCTATATTTATTATCAAAATTTCTCGAAATATAGAAAGAGAGCAACTGTTTCAAGTAGATGCAATGGGTGAAGATGATGCCCACGTAAAAAGATCCATGTATTCACCTTGAAGATATAAGAACACGTAAAAATTTCATCCTATCTGATGCCGTTTAGTAATCGTCAGCATAGCGTAAAAACTTACTATAAGCACAACATATCAGACAAAAATAGGTCATCAAAAGTAACACGTAAACAAATCCATGTCTAATGTCAGTCGTAAAGATTATTTATTAACTTTCAAGAGGGTATCTACAATAATGCATCAATTTTCAAACTTTATACTAGAAAATATTTCGATCAGTGTTACTTAACTTTGTTGCTATGACAACGGTCTGGCTGACTTCTAGCACAAGTATTGAGTCTGTTAAGTGCAGATTTAATTTCAGGTCTGGAAAACTTAAAACTTTGATGTTTAAGTTGGCGATTGAGATTTTATTCTGCGCCAATCAAAAATGGCGTTACAAAAGTAAACTCGTTTGTATTTGGCTGACACTAAATCTCAAACTCAATTCTAGTTATGAAGTTTTACAATCTCCAAGCGTGAAATTTATGAAGGTGAAAATGTGTGATACAATCAGTACATGTTCGAACAACAATGCGCTTCCCAGGCATACAAATACTTTCTAGAATGGTTCGCTGAATTTAGGCACTCTTTCGCTAATCTTTTATTGTGTTCCGTCTTATAGATGTATAATACATACGGCTTGATTTTCCTCCTAAATAAAATACCACAACAATGTAATTAAGCAATGCATAACGTTCCATTTTTAATTTACACACAAAGCAAATTAAAACTGTTTACCATCTGACAAGAAAAGATATTACATTTACCAACAATAGCTCATGTACTTTTCGTGAAAATGGGTATCCTGGACGGTGTTAATGGTAAACATACTGATATAACCATTACACCTATTTGTCAACAAAAGAAACACCACATGGTTACCATAATCCGAGATGGAGAAACAATACATATAATAGTGCTGTTCCATCAACAGGGATGCAAAAAAGTCATATCTCGAAAATCAGTAACCAAAGGAAAAGGAAAAAATATACTGACGTTCAAAATTAATAAATCTGCACTTTAGACTTTGTGTTTGTAATATAAAATTGAATAAATTCAATGTTGTTGTTGTTTTTCGTCTCATTATAGTTAATTACCCGAATTCTTTTGCTTGACAACAGTATGTTCATTTAGGTATGTACATATACATATGACGACGATTTTTAGGATTTCGTTTCTTTCTTTTCTTTTTTGTCAAGACACGTGTGTCAGTTTTTGAAGCGCTGTATTTTTTCAGCAAGAAACCGCATAAAATTCTAAATTTGATATGCATGTTGTCAATGGCGTTTTAGATCCTGTTATATTAGGGCTTTAATAATTATATCAATTTAAAGTTGAAAGTAGGTGAAGGCACAGCAATTAGGTATATAAACAATTATTATTAATCATAATTAATTATTTTGTCAAAAGACTATTGATTCAATGAACGTTTATCTTGGGATTAAAGAAACTGTAATAGTACCAGAAGTAAAACAATGGGGCCTGACACAATGACAGGCAGGACAGTACAAAAACAAGCTGAAGTCATTTTCCGACTTTATCGTAATCTAACAGTGGGATGCTATATTTTATTCAAGTTAATGAAACTACTGGGTAATTGAATATTTCGTGTCAATAAATTGGATTCAAGGCCGGAAATGTTTCCAATTAGCTGACGATATGTCCTCTAACACTATGCACTGTTGTTTCATGCTGATTGGGGGGGGGGGGACTCAACAGCTATTAATAATCGGTTCATTTTCACGTTAATAATCTCCTAAATGATTAACTGGTGAATGTGAGTCAGGTGTCTGATACAATGAAGTCCATGATTTCAAGACGGCATCGGTGTAATGTATTTTAAGGCGATTTTATAAGCAAGATACGATTCCTCTTCTTGTTCTATGAAGATGATTGTTATATGACATATGCAGTTCCTATTCTGACTTGCAGTGGCCATTTTCTGCCACGTGAAGTTGTCAGAAGTGTTCCGAAAACGTGGCAAGTCTTCAACACCCAACAGGCCGCAAAAGTGACATGTGTTAACGTATGATAGACATGTGAGAGAAGTCGAAGAATCAATTATGATACTACTTATACCGTGGCTATGTTTGTATGTGAATGTGATAAGAGGGACTCTGTGACCTTGAGAATGTGCGAGTTTTATGAATTTTTAAAAATTAATTCATTTATTACTTTATGGAAATAATGACAGGATATTTTCCCATGTATTTTTTATGTAATTATCCTTAATGGTAGTGCAAGTAAATGCACACTAACCGATTCATTTCGTTATCTTGGATTGCTTGGACCCTTGGCTATGTATGTACAAATACAAATTTTTCAAAATAAGATAGCATGGCAAAGCCAGACAAACAATAGAAGAGACATGTTATTGGCAAATTAAACCTGCTGAGGCAAAAATAGACTATGTTTGACCTAGTACGGAATATAGAAGAAGTAAGCTTGAAAAGAAATTCTTTATTTTGCAACGAATAGAGAAAAAAATTGTAAGAATAAATGGATGAGGGCCTCTTAAACATGGGGATGGATAAGAAAAGAATGTAAAGCAGAGCAAATAGAAAGCGACGAACTTCAAGACATGAAAACTGAATTACAATTATAGTTTCGAACCAATATTTTGCGTTTTTGGTACTGGTTATACAGCAAAGCAAAATGAATATCATGAAAACAAAAGGGCCAAGCCGTTGCAAAGTGTGCCTCCTTGTATACACCGAAGGTGGGCACAGAATGTCAAGTACAACGGCTTTGCCTGGACTGAGCCAAGGTTAAATGCCTATGTGACGTCTAAGTAAACGTCGGAGACCATGCAAAGCAAAATAACTATACTACTTAACAACAATTATTTCATTTATGAAATGTTGTAGATTTTGTAGAATAGTTCATTTATTATACAACTATCATCTTTTGGCGGAAGAAAGAGACATAATTGTACTGTCATTTCCTAGAAGTTCATCAACTATATTCTCGTTTTTAATTCCAAACCACCAACCTCTCAAATGAGTTCGAAGTACTTTTTCCTCGATGTTTCCCGGTTACAACTGAACAAGCATAAACCATAGCCTAATTTGACATGCAATATATCAAAGGAGAGATACAAATAATCCCCAAATTTTACTGGCCTGGTATTTTTGATTTATAATCTTCTCGTATCCCGTAAAAAGAGACATATGAGTGATCCTCAGAATTGTTTATATGCTTACTACTAATTTCAGTATCTTTTTGTGTCGACACTTTGCTGAATGAAGAGAAACTTATTTTTCCTGAAAATGTTTTACAAATTAAAATATCAAATTTGTGCATTATTAAATATTAATGATGCTAAAGTTACCTATAGTTTAAGTTTTTTTTAAATGGAATTTAGATTATTCTGAATCCCATGGAAAAAAGCAAACAAGCAATATATATATATATATATATATATATATATATATATATATATATATAGTGTGTGTGTGTGTGTGTGTGTGCGTGCGTGTGTGTGTGTGTGTGTGTAGAAAGAGAAATAGGGAAATACAATTGATTGTTTCTTAATATTGAGATCACTATATGTTTGTTTTATCTGACTTGTTAATACGATTGTGTTCTACATTGTGCAACAAATAGTTCACACAATACGCTATGGAAGTTAATATAAACTAACGGAAAATAATGAACATCATATTTTTATTTTTAAGAAACGCAAGGCCGATGTTACATTGCATAAAAGGACAATGGATTTTCTGGAACAATGCAATAACTGCTTCTTTAGTGCAGGGAAGATACTCTCGGCTATTTATAGATATGACTATTATCTGTTTAATTACGAACTGATTTAGAGAGTCAGGTGTTTATCCGAATAACCACCATGACTCGCTGATTACGAAAGAGTTTGCAAATTAACATCGTATGTTGTGTTTGCCTGAATTTATGGTGAACAGTTCGGGATACAGTAGTAGCAAACATAGCTAGCTTCCTTATGGAGTGCTCTATAACGTTTACATGGTATTGCAATACAGTGCTCCTGCATTTTTAAACGACACAGTTCACGAGATTATCATTAATAACAGTTCTGATATTTTTAAGAAAATGATTCAGTCAGTTCAATATTTACGTCATAATGCTTTTGCCGTTGTTTGTCCCTGTAAATTCACTTCATAAGATTACTGATACTAATGACTCTGACTCTCTCGATGATTTCAAAGCGGTTCATTTATGCATATCGTATCAAGAATTGTGTTTAATGTTTAGTGCTAGAGGAAATATTATAACGTTTAATATTATTCATTTCCATGAAAAAACATGGTCTTTGAAAATGCGTTCAATTGCATTCATTAGTTCCAATTATGCCATATTACCGCTCGCAGAAAGATGAAGAAAAATATAGTGAGAGCGGTCACGTTTGAACAATTTAAACCGTAACGAATAGATTGTTGCCTCTGTCATCTAGAGAAGAAAACTCTCCTTGCATTATTTCCACTATTCTAAATGCTTCTCGAGATGGCGGAGTTGATGTTCTTATACATTTTGCTTTCTGCTAACGTAACTTTCTCCTTTATAAGAGAAATGCAATTATAGTGTCTGGATTTTATTGGGGTGGGTGGGAGGGGGTAATTATTTACGCTGTTCACAAAATGATGTTTTCTTATAAGATTTATTACTAAACGTACGAAGCGATGTAGTAATAATGTTTTAAATTGGAATGCATTGTTAATGTTCTTGATAAACACGGAGAAGATCTTTCAGCTAATCTCGATATAATGCACATTTGTACTGTATTTGAAATTTGAACGAAACATTAAGTCACATAGATATGAAATAAAAAGTACAAGTAGATAAATAGAGTTAGTAGTTTACGGTTGTTACATAACACATAGCTATTCGAGTTGGGCATATTTAGTCCTACCTGTTAACTAAAGATGTGCATTTGTTTCTTTCATTTGGCTGTTACTGTTTACCTCATATCTGACCTGTTGGTTTTTACTGGCATGTCAGCTTACTCACATCAATAATGAGTCACATCTGGCGATGGACCCAAAATGGCCATGTTTTAGTGCCCTCCAGTGTGAAAGGCATTATTATTCAGTCCCATATTCGTAGTATTTCTCTGGTTGCAATTATCCCCTTGATACGCCACGTCCACAGTGGGAGAGACAGAGCGTTGAAAAGCAATATGCATATCGTGCCCAACGTTGAAAACATATTTAACTACCTATATCTATAGAAAGAAGACATGCTACTCTGTACAGATATACGTTACACACCAACAAGGGTGTGTGGATCCAAATAATTTTTTTTTTTTTTAATTGTTGGCCAACTTACGAGAAGGTTCAGAAACCAGGATAGCTCAAGCAGCAGACCCTGTCACTTCTGGCTGCTAATGATATTAACTTCGTTCATGTGTCTAAAGACATTAATTCACACAGGTTCAGACCAAACTCAATTGCTGTTTCGAGTCTACTAAGACATATTGCATATGACTCATGTATGGCAACATACTGTCAGATGTCAGAAATGTTTTTCCACAAAAGAGCAGCAGGGGCTGGTTGTAAGTATTTTCTATTATAGACAGCGCCAGTGGTAAGACTGAAAGTGGTTAACAGATATATCAAAGTGAGGGATATAAGAAAGGGCAATATTGGCTTCCAGCGGCCAGAGATGGGTCAGCAAAAGTACAAACCGATGTACATAAGTGATTTCAATGAGGTAAGCCAATACTTAGATACAATGTAGAAATGTCTACCAAAAAAATAGAAACATATGCGCAAGATTTTATTTGATTACATTCTGGAAGAGTTGCGCACACCTTATATTAAAGTTGGTATATTATTGTCTATCGTAAGGTACCTTATACTTCATATTATTGCTTAACTCTAATATAAAATATGACGAGAGGCATTACAACACAACAAAACAAAAATGAAATAACTTAAATCAGATCTCACTTTGCTGAAGATATTATTCATAAGAGCAAAAAAGACGGTAATACACTTTATTTCATCTCAACACAAACGAAATGGAATGAATAGTGTTAGCGATATCGCAAAGTATGTACACGCATCACACAAGAAAAGGATTTCCTTTTTGCTTTGTAAAACAGACAGACACAGGCACAGGCCCACACACACACATACACACACAGGGAGAAAATAATAACAAGCAACAAAAAATGGTGAGAAGATCATTCAGAAATTCAAAGTGTCGGGTGTGGTGAAGAAGTACGCTGTGTGCAATCGAAATTATGAAATACGTGAAAAATGTCGCTATTATACAAGACATTATTAACCCAAATAATAAGACATTGAATTAATTCATATACCGATAAAATGTTAATCACATTTTTAATAATAATAATAATAATAATAATAATAATAATAATAATGAATAATTTCTATTGATGTAGAAAAGTTGACGTTGCATTCATTTATCCTGAAGTTTAATTTTGTTTCAAACCCTAGCATTTCTAAGAATACTCGCCTATACATGTTTCTGGTTGTACTCGCCACTAGACTCAGCTTAGATTGTTACCATCCACGTGTGAACCTCTTCATCTTTATATTACAGTATCTGAACAGTGTTCCTCTTTTTTTACAATACTGTCAGGTTCGTTCGTACTTATCTACCTCCTTTGCCATACTGTAAGGTCCGTAATTATCTACCTCCTTTACCATAATGTATGGTGTTATGTATGTTTAAATTGTATTTGTCAGTTTTTTCTACATGATTATATATTGCGTATAATTGTATTTTGGACTTGACCTTGTCCAAAATCAAGTTCATTGTGTGTCGGACCAGTAACTTTTATTTGGTATAAAAATAATACACAGTTAATATTTCTCTATTAGTGTGTGTTAAATATTAGGACCGTTATCAATGGAAGTAAATTTTGTTTTTTTTCTTAATCTGAGTCTAGGACATAGGAATTTCCCTATAAAATACCTAGTCTATCTGATGTTTCCAGTGTTCTTTATAATAATTTTAGTAATATATTTTGTCTTGTTGACTACTTGGATTATTCTAGAAATTAGCTATTGACCATCATCCTGGTTCTATTATTGTGTCTTAACTTTTTATATAATATTGTTACATTAATTTATATTACATTGTTAATATTGTTATATTGTTACTCATTCTTGCTTTAGCGTCTTGAAAGAGAATCAGTCTTATTGTTTTCTTCAGTAATTCATTTAGGTGGAATTAGTTATTCCAATTATTATTCACTGAAAATACAAAGTGCTCATCTATATTCTTCTTGGACTGGGACATTAATTTGAAATTATAATGAATTCAGACAATGACATATTTGCATTATACTATTGTGATACATCAAAAGACTGTTAGCACATCGGCACACTACAGGTCACTGGAACATTAGCATATTCGAAACTACAGACACATCAACACATTCAATTTTGGAACTTATTTGGAATATCACTGGAATTCAGTTGGAACTTTATACATTTGGACTTGTGATAAAACGTTTAGAACTATTTCGGATTTAACTTACAATGCTTTTAAGTTCTTTTTAAATTTTCACTTTGTATTCTAGGGAAATAAATTTGTTGAATTTTATAAACTTGTTTGTTTTCGCTCCTTTCTGTTACTTATTTTAAGACCTATGCTGAATCAGTTATAACTATTTCATCTGCTCAGTCACGTCGGTTTGTGGTTTTGAATAGTATTAATGCGCTGAAACGTTGTTTAAAGAAATGTTGAGCATCTATAAATATCTTCCCATCAATCTGTTTATGTATTTGTGTGATTTTGCTAGATACTGCAGTACCAGCCTGTTCAACAGTTGATAATTTATTATCTATTTCCTCTCTCCGTCTCTTAATATCTTTCCAATTATTATAATAAGGAGTCTTGCTAATTGTTGTATCCACAAGTCTTTGTATAAACAGTTTATTAGTTACATCAGTTAATTTCACAGTATCAGGCAGAGTTGTGACACGGTTATTGTCGACGTTTAAGTCTCTATTAATTGCTTCGCCTATCAATGTACTTACTCTTTCTCTGTTTGTGTCTCGCTTTTTAACGACCCATCTAAGTCGCTGTTTAAAGGCCAATCTAAGTCGCTGTTTAAAGACCAATCTAAGTCGCTGTTTAAAGACCAGTCTAAGTTGCTAGAACCTCTTAAAGATGTATCTCCAGTCATGTTATTTTCTTTACATGGAAATATACTTTACAGACATACCATAAAAAAAGCATTTCATTCTTTATATTTTTTTTTTTATGTATTCAGTCTCGTCTTTGTACCTATTTACAGTGGCTTGTAATGGCCATTGATAGGGTAAGAAAGAAAGTTTCTGTTTTAAAGATCACAAAATAGTTTAAACTGGAAATGACTGCAAGAAAGTTGAATACTTCACATATAAACAATTGTGCTGTATTATTGATTTGGTCAAGGGAAAAGAATAAATATTTGCAGTCAATGAATCTAAGAATAGATACCTTTCTGTAACATAATAGGTTATGACTCCTTAGATTTCAACCTTATCACAAGGCCATCATCAGAAGAATGACAGCACTGAAAGGCATCTATACTTAGTTTCAAAGACTACAAATGGCTGTATCAGGTAACAATATCGCCTTGTGTACCCGAGTGCATATAACACCGATTCAGTCGCATCATTTTTTTGGTGATGCGTGCTTAGTCGTGATGGAATATGGGCTGGTGTTTGCAGGCAAGGCGATGGGTGCCGTTTACCCGCGGACCTGGGTTCGAATCTCCGTAGAATACGAATTAAAAATTCTCTAACCTGTATAATAGTATTATTGGTATCAAATATTAATTCTGCCTACTGTTATCAAGCATTCTTCTATAGAATCCAGGGATAGCACTTTCCATTCTGTCTGGTGCATATTTATAATTCTCTCTCTCTCTCTCTCTCTCTCTCTCTCTCTCTCTCTCTATATATATATATATATATATATATATATATATATATATATATATATATATATATATATTTAACTTATGCGTGTGTTTCCAACATAAAACAGCGATATCTTCTTCGTTGTCATTATTAGAAGTGGTCGTTTCCATATTCTGTTTTCAGTTTGACTACTGTTGTAATATACTTTTCCATTTTCATACAATAAATTGAAACAGGCATGAGTTTGTTTTCCTATTCAATATTATCATTGGTTATAACGATAATATATTTCCTACTTGAGGTTTCTCCAAAATTTCTTTCTCATTCAATTTATTCGCGTCTTCCAATATAAATTTCTCTGTCTTATCCTTCTGCATTGTTTAATTTTTTTCATAATGTTATCAGTTTGTTGAAGTTGTTGGTGGCAAATAACAAAAAGTTTTGCCACAAATCCTAGCAATGTTGCACCAGTTCCGCTTAAGGCCAGTGCAACGACTACACATGTAGCTATTCCGGTTACACGTAGTCCATCCGCATTTACATACAATCTTCAAATGTTGCTATACTAATAACCATCGAATACAAACTTTTTATGCTGTTATGGAATATAAACATTGTATGCTGTTATGTTTTTTTTTCTATAACTGTATAGTACTGATAATTTTTAATTTCATTAAAATTTTGCAGTGAAACATGAATTGCCATTATCGCGTAACGTCAGTGTAGGAATTCAAATCAAGTCCGCTTATTGTATGAAACATCTGTTATTGACAAAGTACAATGTATAAAAAGTAATGAAATCAATTAATGCATGATTAAACATGTAATATAATGGTATCAACGAACAGAAATTTCAAAAGATATGAGAAATATTATCACATCTAGTCGTAGAGAGAAATCTGGTTTTACGTCATTTTGGTTCCAAAAATTCATACGAGAATTTGCAATAGTGCATGCAATGTATGGTTTAGGATCCATGGGATATTGCAGCCAATTATCGTATTCATTTTCTAAACGGAAATCGAAATCTTTTGGATGAAAGCATTTCAAACAGCGTTTTTTAGGCTTTCTTTGCAATGTATGACGGTAGGAAATGTCTTTTATCGTATCTCCAATTTGGACAAAACTGACAGAAATTTTGATTTGGTTAAGAAAAATTATTGTCCTTTCTTAAAGACTAAAGTATGAAAATTAAAGCGAAGATAGCAATTATTTTTTGTGATTTCGCTGTTTCACCGCATTGTAGGACACATTGAAGGTGCACGTGTACGCTTCGCTTATTCATGAAACGATAAAAGCTGTTCTTTGTACTATTTGGTCTTTAGAGTAGCAACTGATTTCAGTGACTCTGTAAGTGATTATTTTTCTTTTTACATCTTTCTTTGGATCTCTTTACAAAATAGTAATATAGTCCTTTGGACCTGAAGTCATTATTTGTTGGGTCACAATTATATGTTAGTAACCCATTAGTTTGTACGTTGTCAATTGTGAACTGGGTTAAGTAACTGGAATAATTAATATTACAATTTCTTCAATATCCATATTTGATTCTTGTCCCCTTGTATATCACACTGCCTTTTTCGAAAGCATGCTGTAGGCAACTATAAGAGTAAAGGTTGATGTTGCATGGTAATTGTGTTGTTCCCATTTTTTGTTTCGGCGGACATTTGTCTGCAGGTTAAAACCAATGCTGTTAATTATCCAAACAGGTTAAATCCCTTAGAAATTGCTCTAAGACTCTCACCGCTACAGATCACTTACACTTCTCGCCTCTGTCTGCGTGAGTTCAAGTCTCGGCTTGACTAACGTGGGTTTGTGAAAAAGACTGCCAGTAGCTGGTCGATGGTTCTTCCCTGGTTCTTCTCAGGTTCTTTCTCCACAAAAATATACTGTCCGCTATGTATAATTATGTGCTGAAAATGGCGTTAAACCCTACAAAACCCAAACCAATAAAATGGCTGCTGTATGCAACTATGTTTCAATCTGTATTTGTATGTTGACAAACGCTATGCTGTTTAATAACTGGATAAAGATATCGCACTTTTGGCATTGAGTATTAAGTTACGTAAATGGTTTTATTCCATTCTGCTGTGATTTCGTTGATTGTTTATTTATAAGGTCGACATCTGTTAAAAGTGGATGTTAAAAATTCTGTTAAAGGCTCAAAAACTTATTTAAGTTGCCTGACGAGGTTTGTAATTTGTGCTAATTTTTAACTTGCTAACGAATTTTGATGTACTTTCTTGTTTCCATTTGCCTTATGGTCCAAAGAAATTCAAACAGCACGCATATTTTGATTCCAACAAGTTCTAATACCTAATTGTTTTTACATCGGTTACTTTTTAGACACCCGTCATCTTCCAAAAACTTGCAAGTTTTCATTCCTCTTTATTACTTCTAAGTAGTGTGCTTCTTTCTCACCTTTTTAAATATATTTGTGTCATGTAACCAAACAGACGCTTGAAATCATCAGATGTCATTGAACAAGGGGCGTTCATTTACGAGTTGGTGTAATACTTTATACTGGTCAGCATGCAGTGATTTGGCTAAATACTGACTGGAAGAAAGTTCTATTTGAGCAGAAAAAGCTACCTGATGGTAATCTTAGGTTACTGCACCCTGGTGAAAACGTTTGTTTACTAGACACTGACTCGAGTTTAGAGATTACCAATTCAGGTGAAAAGTATTTTGACATTTAATGGTCGTAAGATCAAAACTACAATCCACTGCAATATACTTTATAACCCTAAATTCCGTCGATTAACAATGGTCAGGATACGCCTAAAGTTACACACACCATCAATCAGGAGCATAGATGAGTATCTCTATTAAAGAATACAGTCCTCGTGTATATACAGAACGTTCAATAACGCAGGAACGCAATCGACTCAAAGGTGTTTGCCTTGGTCGACATGAACATTGCGGCAGAACATGTCATTACGAATATTGCAAATGTTTCTTGCTCGCGTTATGTGTTGGCACAGGCGCTCGACCATGCTTTAAATGCGGTATCGGAGTCAAGTCCCATCATCAGCTATACGACCATGAGGATATGTACGTGAGTATTACTGGCGCCCGGCGAAGACTCGCCAACGCAGATGTAGATAAAACCAATGATATCATTGACACCGTTGATGAAAAAGCGATTGATACTGTCAACGTCAACGTCGACAAAGACACAAACGTCGATAAAGAAATACCCAGGACTGAAGTGATTGCGGTTACCAATCCTGATGAAGTAGAAGTAAATTTACAAAAATTGTTATTGCTTAAAAGCAATTAATTAAATGATTATTATTATAATCGTGCCCACTGTTAATCAGATCAAGCAATTCGCACGAATTGCTTGATCTGATTAACGGTGGGCACGATTATAATAATAATCATTTAATTAATTGCTAAATGAAAATATAAGCAGCACATGGGTGAACTTGAGCTTCGCTTCTCACACACGTGGACAGACACAAACAAGTACGTGATTGATTACGACAGCAATAGTGACGTCCTGTACCTCTTTGAGGTTGATCTGGAGTAGCCAGATTAGCATCACCTCACACACAATGATTTTCTGATGGCCCCAGAAGTGCTGTCGGTGCCCAGTGAATGGATGTCCCCATAGCAGTGTCTACTTATTGGTGTTTTTGTGCGTATGCCCATCGAAAGTACCAAGATTGTTCTGAATCATGTTTGAACAATGCGGTGTTCGGGAAAACCATGGAAAATCTTCGGAAAAGAATCCGCGTTGACCTTGTCCATAACAGTGAATAAGAAAATCTTCGTAGACTCATTGCGGTCTCCGCATTGGAGTCACGTAATATAGTCGATGGCAGACAAAACTCATTAACGTTGCTACGTTCGTCCTGGTTATGCCAAAATTGCTCATTTACGAGTTTTTGTACGACCAGATCGGACATACGGATGCGTGTAAATTTTACACCAGCGAGTTCCCGAAGGTACACCAAGATTAGATTTTCCCCGTTGCAGACAAAGCGATAGATATACCCTGATAGTCACCAAAACGCGTACTGGTACGCGTCAATTTTAAAATAAATCCTGGCGGTAATTTGCATGTATTATTTGCAAATCTCGGTCACAAATGCCGTATTATGATGCCTCACCTCTCCTTCTTCCGGTAGATTTGAAGGCTCCTGTGCCAGACGGTAACTCGTGGGCTGCCCCGGAATGTCAATCCAGTCCGAGATCGTAAATGTATCAACAAATCATACCAAGTCAGGAACGCAACTTTGTCCACCTTCTAAGCCCTCTGGGGCAAACCGATGCCAGATTAGATTGCTTCCGAACAATTCTAACGCGACTGGCTGCGACAGCAAAAACCTTGTGTGACTGTGATGGTTTCTGCCTAATCGCGTCAAAAGGGTTTCAACCGATCATGAGTATAATTTCATGATTCATCGCGGCCATGACCGGGTGAAGTCACGTCACCCATTCGCGATACCGCTCTAGAGTGCTAACAATCCGTGTCCAAAATTGACCATCATTCGTTTCGCGTTTCATTAGCAATTCCTTCACGTACTGGTGTCCGAATAATTTTTCGGCAAGTATACGGTTAAATCTTACTACTGTGTCTTGCTCGCGATGCACGCCTGCATGTCTGTGGTGAACCCCCACATGGTTTTTCGCCAACAACACAGTAACGGCGTTCTGAAATTATTTGCCTAGATCTACCAGCAGAAGTCGTGGCCATGTTAGCGGTCCACGTCAGTAGAGACGTTTAAAACCCGTCTGCGACAGTCGCTGAATCTTTGGACGTCAGATGCTCTGCTTCCTTGTATCTGCTGGTAACATCCACGACAGTTAACTCGTATTTGTATGTACGTGAATGACCGAGTCCGCTTCCACGTACCTGAAGGTAGTTGGTGAAACAAGATATTAGCCTGGTTAACTCCATTGCTTGAGCAGCGCTGAGGTCAATTTCGCCGATACTCATCGTCTTATTGTGTGCGACTCCTCTCAGTCACATATTAGGCTTTTGAAGAGATGCCTACAAGATTATTTTCGGAGCCAAAGGCACAGTCATGTTGCATACAAAGGGTGACGATAACGATGCACTTATCGATATTGACATTGTGGATGACTGTGATAACCCCTTCTAAGGATACAGAAACACTTTTACTTTTCGTTTATTTAGTCCGGAAGCACGTAAGCACTGTTGGTTCTCACATTCAACATAGACTCGATAGAACAAAGCGTTCTGTAATTTTCATGACAAATTACAAACCAAAATACGTGTTTGTGGCGTTTCAAACTAAAGTGTACTGATGACAGGAGATTAGTACAACGATATTTGACTGGTTAGGAACGTCTTAAAGTTTCTTTGCTGTTAAACGGTCATCCGGAACCCTCAGGAGAAAATTTGCTTGACTTCACAATCATGTCGCACGTGCATATTACAAGCTATGGTCGCACATGCATTGGCATAAAACGTTGATATAGGTCAACAGAATTCCCAGAAAGACTTTGCTCACATCTTGAAGGTGCACGAATCTGAACAGTATTTTTTCATCTTCTGTTTTTATGGTGGGTGGGATGCACTAGCAATATTGAGAAATATTTTCCAGTCTGGTGAAACAATAATACATGCCATTCCAGACGACAAGGTTGCAAGATCATATACGATGTCGGTTTCGTTTGCCACCGGAGATGAATATCAGGTCAAAGGGCTCAACTTCTTTCAAGTCGGATACTTAACCGTCTTTGACATTTGTGTTTAGGATTTATCTTTACTGTACGTCATGGATTACAGGGAGTAAAAATCGAGTAAATGGCTGGAAACTTGCTTAGAACGAGAGGCGTTCATGCGGTCGTCGTGGGGATTCACTCGTGTGCGCTGTGCCATGGGGATACAGTCATGGGGGAGAGAAGGCATTGACCGCGATCGGTAAGAAAAATTTCAAATCCCACTTCTTCTGGTTATGGTGCCCAATACATAGACCAGCTTTCCGCTTTCCTTTGTAGTCCTGCATAACTGCAAAGTTGAACTACTACAGCTATGTACGATGTTATATATATATATATATATATATATATATAGAGAGAGAGAGAGAGAGAGAGAGAGAGAGAGAGAGAGAGAGAGAGAGAGAGAGATCTATCTTGGTAAAATTATTGCATTTTTGAATTACATTTATCGAGTGAACCTTCCCAGTGTGTATACCTTGAATCAATTCAACAGTTTTGTCTTTGTTTTTAATTCCCTCTCTTTTGAATTTGCATGAATTTTCAAGAATGCACAGGTATTGTCACAGTCTTATATTTTAATGTAAAACCCATTAGTTGTAGTTCCTTTTTCGGATGTGAATGGTATGTGTTGGATCGTGGTTCAGAGTTACCTTGATCTAAGTCATGTAAATAGGTCTGATGCAAGCAGAACTTTGTGAAATTCGCGTCTGCAATGTTAGTCATCTCCTTGCTCTTCGCATTTCAACATCCAACCAAACTAAGCATGAGTCTTCCATATTGTGATAAACTTATGAATACTGATTTAGCGCAGTAAGGACTTCTGGTTGTTACTACTCAAGTGCTACCGAACCATAAAGTAAGAAAACGATAACTTATGTTCTAATAATCTGTACTCTACTAAAGTGCTTCTGGCCACACAGGGTTTCTATTATTTACGTAGAGCTATTCACTAGCAAGGCGTTCATCATTGAATTCATCTTGCAGACAGTACACGAATGAACACATATAAAGGGAGTATAGCTATATGAATTGGCGAATCTCGTGTAATTGTTGTTTCTACTTGCGTATGATACCGAGGCCAACCCAAGTCAACCAAGAGAATCAAGTATCCAGAAAGAAAAGCTTGTCTTTTTGACATTTGAATACGCAGAGGCTTGTACCATAATACAAACCGCACTTGTTCAGAATTGAAGAAATTCGATGTTATTGCAATCAGCGAGACAAGGCTAATTAGAGCTATGAATACCAATTAAATTTTAATACCTAATTTTCAAAAACCTATTTGCCATGATAAAAACAGAAATGGAGAGTCAAAAGGTCAAAGGTGAAAGTCGTTGTTGGGAAAAATGAAACATTGCTTCTGCATAAAATATTCTGTTCTCGACGATGTACTTTCACCAAAGTTAGTGGCAGGCTTGCACATTTGGTGATATACAAAATGGTACTTTATTCCGATTAGCTCCGTGTCCTACTACTCAACCTTGATGTCTGTCTTACGAGTAACACTGCGCGTGTAATAGGGTACATCTAGGTACTTTCATATTTCTAATAAAAACCCTAGGTGGTCAGTTATCGCTGAGACTGGTTATGCTTGAGAAAATCTCTATGAACTGGGACTAAAAGTACATAGCTATGGTCCCAGACAAAAACATTTTGAACTAGATTTATATAGTATTATATTATGGCGAATCTTCGTTTAAGGTACCCATAACTGTAACAATGGCCAGCCATTGCTTTTGGATTTTCCAAAGATAAGCTTTAACGTGGTAAATTCCTTACAAAATATGTCATCGGCCGATTGAGAGAGGGAAAGAGATGTGCAAGAAATAAATATTCTTTTAATTAAGAGAGTGGATCATGTTACTTCAAAGGCTTGTGGAAAGTCAAACAATAATTGCAGCAATGTATCTAACACAGTTAAGTATCAAGTGTGTGCTTTTCACCTCCTTTGTCCCCCCCCCCATTTTAACAGCATCGCGTAGTTTGTAATAATTCTCCATGTACATATTTACATCATAATATTTTTTTTGCTTTATAATAATCTCAAATTAATGAAATTGGGTGACCTATGCACTCTGTAGATTTGTAGTACATGTACATATCCAAACGTTCTGTTAGACTGCATAGTTGTAGTACATGTACATATCCAAACGGTCTGTTAAAATGTAGATTTGCAGTACATGCATGTAGTACATGTACATATCTAAACGGTCTGTTAGACTGTAGATTTGTAGTACATGTACATATCCAAACGGTCTGTTAGACTGTAGATTTGCAGTACATGTACATATCCAAACGGTCTGTCAGACTGTATATTTTTGTAGTACATCTACATATCCAAACGGTCTGTCAGACGCCTGGTGGATCACCTATGCGGTTTGTAGTATACAACATCTAAATTTCAGATCTTTGTAACTTTAAATCGTTTGTCCTATTTCTTGTCATTTTCACCAAATAGTATCTGTCATTCGCCATACTTTTTTCAAGAAGAAACAAAAATATATAGACATGTTAATTCCTAACTGATAGCATACTCCAAATATCCAAGAGATCATTTTCTACCAAAGCGTTCTAATCAACAACCTTTAATAATGAAACATGACATTATTGCCAGCTAAAGTTCTTCACACCAGTGTCAAGTACCATGCCAGCACGTTGGTAACACTTATCAATTAAAGAAACATATGCATAAGATATATATATATATATAGTATATATATATATATATATATATATATATATATATATATATATATATATATATATATATATATATATATATATATATATTCGTATAACCTTTGTACATGAGTACCGTGTGTGTGTGTGTGATTTAGATTTTTAACGTAATTTTAACAATTTTTCAGTCATATCGCTACGATGTCTGCAGTGTGACAGTTTATAGTGATGTCTAGCACTGGGGCATCATGCCGCAGACATGTAGCATGATGTCCCACCCAGTCACATTATCCTGACACCAGGTTGACCAGTCCTAACACTAACCTCTTAATGCTTGGTTTGACTCGGCCGGGGTTCGAACCCACGACCTCCCGCATCCGAGGCGAACGCTCTAACCACTAGGCCACCGGAGCGGTCACATGAGTACCGTAATGACTCGTATACGAAACTATTCTGTTACTGTATAAAACACCTACTGACTATTTGAGTTTCGATAGAGAAAGATTGTGACAAGGAAAGCATAAAAGACGCTGAATTTGAAAACTTAAATCATAGGAAGTCTTGCATTATCAAATACAAGCACGTATACGCCTTTATCCAGGAACAGGCGAGTTCTTGGAAACAGACGCATATCATCCATGCATAAATCGATGTAAAAGATGTTACACACGTGCATGTATGTACGGTATTCTCATGATGGTACAAGTGATGGAAGGTTGTATCAGTTAAACAATTATATTAATACACCTAATTCAGACGTAGTGTAATAGACCCTTCTTCTTCTGAGCGGTTTATTTGTTTGGCGACGGTTGGATAACGGACTCTTGACAGCATATCTGTTAAGTTTTTTTAATAGTTAAATGAACATATTTCCTTGGGCAACTTCGATACAAAGGAAAGGGAAGTTTCCGAGAACTGCATCATTTCATATGAAGCAGTTTTCGTGACACACGAGGACAACAAACTGGACTTTCCCATTTACCGCCTTTAAATTAGGACGTACCGAAGCTAAAAAGAGAATTGCAAAAGATTAATGGAACTAATGGAATCTTGCTTAGATGACGAGATTACATATTTCTTACGGTTACAGTCTTTACAGAATTCAACATCATGAGTAATATGAACTGAAAGATGTTTCATTGTTCCACACTATTTACTTAACATTTCTGGGGAATAAGTTTTGTACTGTGAGATATTTTGGAAGTGTATGAAAACAATGAATTGTATTCCTAAAGTTACCACGGAAACTTATGTCGTCATTCTTTCTAGTGTAATTAACAAGATTATGCAGACTTATTTTGTACATATTATCTGCATGATAGGAACTGAAATTAATAACTATGATTGAATGAACCAAATTGATCGTACTGTAATTTTGTAGTGAAAGATCTTCTGGAATATCTGATTGTGTTCAGATGATACGGAAAGTCAGGAGCGTTGCCAGGCAACGTTCGGATGTACGCATTATAATTGGTTTAGAATGGGTGGGGCCTTCTAGAACTTTAAAACGTGATATTTTGATTTTTATATGTTACGCACGTGCGAAGTGGAAGTGTTGAATAATAGTAAAGTGATAACATTTATATTTGTATTGGGAACAGCCGTATGTGATGTACAGTGCACACAGTAAGACAGAAAACATGCTTAACAAGTGTCTGACGTATGTGTGATGTTCTCGAGATGATCATGGGGACACTCCAAATAAACAAAGTTCCTCAGTCTAGTTTTGGTATAGAGCCAACTTGAAGGTTATAAGATACCGTAATAACTCAAACAGCCGTTAAGTGGAATGACTAGTACGATGTTTTCTAATGTTTTTTTTCCTCAGGGTAAACGACCATCACACACTCTCCAGCTGAAGACCGAGTTGCAAGGCGGAACGTCTAGCAATGGTTGTCTCCTCAACACCAGACCGACAGATAGATGCAAGAGCGGGACTCATAACACCTTTAATTCCCACAGCAACCACCTTCAACATCTGGCAACCAGGAGTACTACCTCCTCATTAAAGAGTAAATCACATGGGAACCCTCAGATCACCAAAGAGCTACATTCGTCTCTAAGCGACATGGCGCTCAGCGCTGTTATGATCAGCGGAGGTAACTTACAGCGAAGTTCTAGCCATGTGCTCTTGAATCAAAGTGATCCAGATTCTGACAATATTGATAGAAACGGCTCGAAGTGCACGTGTTCTCAACGGGAAACTCTGATTCTAAATGTAGGTGGACAAGTCTTTGAGACATACAAGTCAACATTGAAAAGGCTGAAGACATTTAGACTTAATAACGAAAAGGAATTAATGAAACACTTCAGGGAAGATAGAGGGGATTTTTTCTTTGATAGAGATCCTCTTGCGTTTAGTGTTATTTTGAACTATCTAAGGCACGGTGAACTGCATCTGTCAACGTTTGTGTGTGGTCCAGTCATACAAAGGGAATTCCAGTATTGGGGAATAGATGAACTAGATATAGAAAGGTATGAGTTGGTCTCTGTCTTTCCATTTCTCACGTGCACATATACAAGCTCGTGCATAAAGATAAACGACCGGATGAAAACATCGCAAACGTAATTATAGTGCCGGTTTGCTATTAACACATCTTAAAAATGTTAGAAGTGGGGACAATATTTTCATTGTTATAGGATGTTAACCACACACACACACACACACACACACACACACACACACACACACACTGTAGTTTGTCCGCAGGTTTTACTATAGCTAGAGTAAACTTTCGCATTAAATTGTGATAAGAAAAATTATTTATTCTGTAAAATTATTGTTTATGCAAGTTACAAATCACTACATAGTAGTGCTATGTTTATCAGTGTGAGTTTTTTGTTGACGTAATTAAAGAAACTAAGCTTTTATCAAAATATCTTATGAATTAATCATATGGTGCTCTGTTATGTATGATGACAATAACACAGTAGTACATTTTAACGCATTTCCAGGCTTAGATGGAAAGTAGCTTTGCGTTAGGGAACTTATTGCTTTGTACAAAATCAACGCGTTTGACCTTTGTTTCCAATTTGTGTCCTTAAAATTAAATAATTTTATTTTTTTTCCAGCGGTATACGGATCAGTTTATCGCTTGTGCAGTGACTATTAAATTGTGAAGACAATTTATTTTTACTAAATATAGCTAGGACAAAAGTGATTATAATGTATAATTTTACGTCTTAAATGGTTTCCAGACCATTCGAGAATATTTAAGTATTTAATCCTCATTGTATGGCAGTTGTTTGTTATATTGTTGTACAATGACAATTTGTCTTTGCTAAATATACCTAGGACAATGCCCATTTGTCCGGACAGAGAATAAGTGCATTCGCTATATGTATCTATTTATCGTTGCTCTAACTGGATGCATACACAAACGTTTTCAGCTGTGATGTCATAATGTTTATCTATTCGTTATACACGGAGATTTAAATGGATAGGTAATAACTTAGAAATAAACAACAGCAGAGGAATAGTATGCACAGAATTTAAAATGAAATAAATTAAATGAATATGTTCAAAGTTAAAATTAAATGTTTAGAAAATCATTGTACAACAATATAACAAACAAATTCAAGAGTATATGTTTCTAAATAATTCCACTTTCAAAGCAGTATTAGAGAGACTATACACTCTGAGTTTTTGAAAAAGTACGAGTTTCTTGAATGGGATAGATACATAAGACAAATAAAAATGAAAACAATAACAACTACAAAATAGTGCACTGGAGATCAAAACTGTCAAAAAGACGCGATTCATGCTAATTCATGCTTATCATGAACCTGAGTAAAAAAGAAAAATGCATGTGAAACCATCACGAGTAAAATGCAAATATTACCCACATGGAAAAAGTGATAAGGCGACCAAAATGTACTGAACGTGATAACAGGGTAATAACGTAAGGAAGAAATGAAAAGAGATAACAACTATTTAAAATGAATATAAAGGTGACTCAAACTACATGATAATAAAGTTACAAAACAAATACAGTGTAAAGGGCTCGTTGCTAATATATTAGATTTTTAACAAAATAAGGGGTAATGAAAATTATATACATGGTGATAAAAAAAAAATATTAAACTACTCTCGAAAGTTATACAAAGAACGTACAGCAATCATGTCTGCTACACCATCAGTTAAGTATATATTTAATTATTGTATTTATTTTAAATTTTGACTTTAGCATGAACTTTGACAACAGCTCAATTCTTTTGGCCGGGTACTTGGTTCCGCTGATTGCTTTGCTTCCCCAGCAGTTCAAGGTACACCTTTCCTCCTCCGTGCTGCAGTTTTGTTCCTCAGCACCAAGGGACTCACCCAGAAAATGGTGTAGCCATCTCCAATGCTAGTAAACCCGACCTTTAATTTAATTGTTTCACCATTGAGTCAATGACCACAAAGGAGTTCAACCATTACCTTCAAACTTTTTGGCAAGTTTCTTGAAAATCCAGAGGTTTGCGATCCGACAAAACACCGCACTTATTGCGGGCCGAGTTTCTTTTTTGGTTTTAAATTGTTAGTTTTAGTGTTCTCAAATCCCTCTATTCGACCAGCTTTCATATCCCTCACTATCTGAGTATCAGCTATTGTTAAAATTAATTAAACACATTGAAACTATAATGATACATCCTGTGTAAATAACCTCTGCAAATGCACAGGGAATTAAAGTACTCACCCCATATTGACTGAATGCCAGTGATGTCACAACAGTAAATGAAATTAGGCAGTATACATATGAATGCCAGTGATGTCACAACAGTAACTGAAATTAGGCAGTATATGTGTATATGTACGTGGTAATATAAACATTCATTATTTATGATTACAGCATTATGCTATTAGATTAGTGCATTTTTCTCTTGAATATGTATCGTTTTGATTAGTAATTTGTTTATAGGATTGTCACCATTGATATTGCTGATGGCGATAATCCTTGGTATCGCGGTATTCGAGGTTTTCAGTAATTTTCTGCATAGCGCCACCTTTCATGTGCTTATCTTATATACACTGGATGACCAGAATTTACTAGTTCTCTATAGCCAGTTTTATTTCGGAAAAATGTCAGAAATGCGGACGAGTATACTATTTTAAAAATGCACCCATGAATTTCACATTTATAAAACATGTCGTACCCCATGTTCTCAAATAAAATCTATATCTTCTTAAAATCGGTATCACTGTAATAAATCGATATCACTGTAATAAATCGGTAGCACTGTAATAAATCGGTAAGCTGGTATGTCGTCTGAAAACGTCCAATTATTTTATGCAAGAGGAAGATCACATGATTTTCATATTGTCAAGAAGCAAAAGATGAATATATGGTAGCAAATAAGAGTCAAAGTATGAAGGATGTTAATGTTGTTGTTTTCTGGTGGCCGTTGCAACTGGCAGGTGTCGACTAAAAAGATCTTGTTGTACACGACTGATTACTTTTCGTTGTAACACCAGATTTTGTTTAAACAGTCTGTGGCTGACATGTACAACTAAAGCGCAGAATGTGTATATTTTTAATTGATTTTGGAAGGTAGGTCCACCTTTATTTAACTTCAGAGAATTTATTTCCCAATTTCTATCAAAGTAACTTACTGTTACCACTTTCGGTGAATGCATCATATTTCTTACTATCCCAAGCTTACAGAGTAAATTCCCAGACTCCGAAATGGTAATATTACTGTACCATATGTCTTATTAGCAGAATGGCAATACTAACATCAATTTAGACAGGAGCACTAACACGATGCTAAGATTATCAAAGTTTTTGAGTTGTTTCCAGAAGCTTACTGTATCTCAAAGATAAGAACCGTGAGATAAGATCTTCTTTGTGATCAGCTTCTATTTATTTCTCACACTGCCTTTGAACATTATGTAACAGGCATTCAGAATCAAATCATTCACATAAGTCATATCTACCCATTAACGTCGACATATATACGTCTTGATTAGTGGTACACAAGATGTATTTCATGGTCTATCACACCCAGATGTTAGGAAAAGGAAATTTATGAGCAGGAGGCAGAAGTGAATAATGAACATCAGATTATGTTTATTATATTTGCAGTAAGAATAAATCGCAAATTGGTTTTACACGTGTCTATTGTGCTCCACTTTTATCACCTTAACGTTATTTGTCAATATCAGTGCAAATCTGGAATGTATTCTAAACACACGAAAGCACAAATGTACGTTGTCCGAAACAATTAAATGTGTTGTATCGACGTCGGAAACAATTATATGCGATGTACTGACATTCGAAAACAATCAGACGCGTTGCATTGACGCCCCAAAACAATTCAGTGTGTTGCATTTACGCCCCAAAACAATTAGATGTGTTGTATTGAGGTCCCAAAACAATAAGATGCGTTTTACTAAGGTGCTGAAACAATCGGATGTTTTCTAGTGACGTCCCAAAACAATCAGATATTTTGTTGCAGTCCAGAAACAATCAGATACGTAGTGTTGGAGTCCCGAAACAATCAGATATGTTCTATTGACTTATAAAACAATCATATATCTATAGACAATAATTATGTACGGTCAGAAAGGAAACATAGAGTGCAGTAATACCAAGCATACATTTGTTACGCTTACCAAGAAGCTGACCTTGATACAATTTTAGATAAAAAGGAACATCGACCGCTCGACAAAAACCAATATGGAACTTGCAGCAACAAATCAGGGTGACCATGAAAACTTACGAAAAATCAGCAAACTTCAACAAAATAAACTCCTGAAGCACTCAAAATTTAAAAACTAAAACTAAGCTGCAAGCGAAATCCGTCTTTCGACGAACAAGGGCTTAGGACAAGCCCTTCTTCTTCCAAACATCTACCTTTAAGTGCACTCATGCATTACTTACATGCAGACGAATCTCAATGTCTACCCGCAATTATCTACATGTACACGAATCTCAATGTCTACACGAAATAATCTACATGTACTCAAATCTCAGTCTACCCGCAATAATCTACATGTACTCAAATCTCACAGTATACCCGCAATGATCTACAGGTACTCAAATTTCAATGTTTATGCACAATTATCTACATGTATTCAAGTCTCATATCCACAATCAAAAATCTACATGTTCTAAAATCTCAAAGTCTAAATGCAGTTATCTATATGTACTCAGATCTCATTGTCTAGACGCATTAATCTAAATGTAATCAAATCTCAATGTCTTTATGCAAATTATTTATAGTACAAGTCATACGTGTCATGTATGCGCATTTACGCACTTTAAATTAAATGTAAATTGTTCTTTTAAAATCTAACACTTCTTTTCTTTAACCAAAGTCTGTTCATTCCTAATTATTGAATGTTTTGCACCTAAACTGTCATCAAGAAACTTCCAGACGAAACTTATCGATCTCTACGGTCTTTAACAATGGTGGCCATGTACTAAACTCGGGTCAAAAAAGAGCGCTTCTAGTGGAATCGTCACAATATAGGGTAGTACGAATTTGTTTATCAATATGCGTCGCGTTCATTGTGACATCACAGAGGGCGACATTCAGTTCGTATTTTACTGGATCACACCTTTAGATTCATTTTGTCCAAAAATGTCTGCAAACTTTAACATTGATTTTGCCGTATGTAAATTTCGGGGCGCGTAAATAATGACCTGCCAAAGAAATGTGGATGTACAAGAATCCAAATGAAGTGAATACTTGCCACTTAAAGGTATATAAAAATCAAATTCTATAAAATGACACCCATTATTGAAATAATCGGTGTTTAATGCCTACATGACCTGTGTGACTTTAATTACAAGTTACACGGGTCATGTAGGCATTCAACACCGATTATTTCAGAAATCGTGTCATTTTTAGAATTTGATTCTACATACCTTTAAGTGGCAAGTATTCACTTCATCTGGATTCTTGTACATCAACTTTCCTTTGGAAGGTCATTATTTACACGCCCCAATAGGTGCATACGACAAAATCAAGGTTAAGGTACGCAGACATTTTTGGACGAAATGAACCTAAGAGGTGCGATCCAGTACAGACCGGATTGAATGTCGCGCGCTGTGACGTCACAATGAAAGCTACGCATATTAATAAACAAATTCGTACTACCCTCGATTGCGATGATTCCACTCGACGCGCACTTATTTTGACCCAAGTTTTAGTACATGGCCACCATTGTAAAAGTCCATAGAGATAGATAATTTTCGTCTGGAAGTGTTGGTGACAGTTAAGGTGCTGAGCATTCAGTAATCAGGATTGAATAGACTTTGGTTAAAGAAAATTAGTGTTAAATATTTGAAGAACAATTTATATTTAATTTAAAATGAGTAAATACGCATACATGACCCATGTGACTTGTATTATATACATGTACTCAAATCTCATATCCACAGGCAATAATCTACATGTACTATAATATTATAGTCTACTCGCATTAATCTACATGTACTCGATTCTCATAGTCTACACGCAGTTATCTACATGCACTTGAATTTCATAATTTACACGCATTAATCTACATGTACTCGAATCTCATAGTCTACATGTAATAATCTACATGTACTCGATTCTCAGTCTACACGCAAAACGTAATAATGTACATGTACTCAAATCTCAATGTCTAAACACAATTATCTACAAGTACTCGGATCTCAAAGTCTACACGTAACTATATACATGTACTCGAATCTCATGCTCTACATTCAATTATCTACATGTACTCAAATCTCATATCTGAAATTTTCGTATTCATTGTCCTCTAGCGCGTAGAAATTCTGTACAGTATAAAGAAATGACACATATTTAAAAAAGACTAGAAAAATCGTCGAAGTTTCCAATTCTGGCGTAAATCTGCACAGTTAGTGTGACACCGGAAATTTGCCAAAAAGTCGGCATGTCTGGTCAACCTGACAGATTACCATAACCTGGCATGTCTGGTCTACCTGACAGATTACCATAACCTGACAGATTACCATAACCTGGCATGTCTGGTCAACCTGACAGATTACCATAACCTGAGGGCTAGAGCGTTCATCCATCGCCAGCCTGAACTGACGTAAGATGTACTGCTACTAAATAGTACAAACAGCCAATAAGATACCGACTCGTAATATATGACCGTATCCCCGAATAAATATTGATAACGTAGCTTTCATGGATAAGGATTTTGTGTATAGAGTGAAGAAAAAAAAAGTAGATGTAAGACATCTTCTGTAATAAAGAATTAATGATAAAACCTGAAATTTCGTCTCAAAAAATGCGACACACTGATGTATATTGTTCTTTATCCAATGATGGAATGCTATGAACATGTCATGTCATCATATTATCAAATTCAGCATCATTTATTGTAGTCCAGTCTATCAAAAAACTAAAATCCTCCTGGGTTTTGTTTTGTCTTGTCTTTATTGGCGTACTTGGTGTTTTTAAATATCTACCATTTGCTATCTGCTTTTCAGAATTTTTGTCTAACCTAGTTTAACGTTCTACACCTCTCCATGTTCATAGTTTTTTAATTGATAAAAGATCGCTGACAAGAATATTCTCTCTCTCTCTCTCTCTCTCTCTCTCTCTCTCTCTCTCTCTCTCTCCAAGTTTTTATGCTGCAGAAAGGCGAAAATGTTCGTGCTTCCTCTAGCTTAGCCGGAATCTGCGTTTTTTTAAAATTTGGTTCAGATGTTTTACTTTTTATGCTCCGTTCCTTTCAAACAGTATCTATAGATGCCATGTTGCACTATGCATACGTCACAGCAGAGTTGCGTTTTTTCCCCATTCATTGAGTCCCATCTATAACATATTTGCTGCGCTAATATGCCTGCAATGACATTAGCTTAACAGTGTCGCTTGGGGGTGGGGGTGACTATTTGCAGATTTTACTGGCACATGTTTATTGTACAACAATCTTTATATATCGGATATAGATAAACAAAAGTATACATTTAAGACACATAAATGTGTACACATTTATGACATATAAAGTGTACACTTTATGACAAAGTGTGCACATTTATGACATATAAAAGTGTATACATGTATGACGTATAAAGTGTACACATTTATGACATATAAAAGTGTACACATTAGGGCATATAAAAGTGTACACATTGAGGCATATACAAGTCTACATATTTATAACATAAAAGTCAGAACATTTATAAAGGCCTTCAGAAGATGAAAAAAGTCATCTCAGTGAAGAAATCGAGTATTAACTGTTTAAGGTAGACTTGTATACAAACTTCTAATGTACAAATGTGCAGAGAGAGAGAGAGAGAGAGAGAGAGAGAGAGAGAGAGTGTGTGTAGGCATATTATAAAATATTACTTTTCCAGTCAATTCTAAGAAATCCTTAGAGATTGATATGTAATAATGATTAATGTAATCATCTACGACAGCTAGGACAAATTTATTTCAACGAACCAGGAATCGAATATAGCGTGAAAAGATGATAATGTAATTAACATGAAGTTATATCACATATGTCAGCGCTTGACATGAATCTAATTACATTTAAGCATTAATATATACACCTACTCTGCCAAGCACTTACCATATACACACACACTCTTTCATGCACAGACGCAAATGAAACATTTGATGGAAAGGTAAACAAAACGTAGAATAGATAATTATCTTTGAAGAGGAGATGCAGTGAAAGCTTATTCACAATACAAGAATAAGGAAAATAAATGGGTTACGTAAATGCTCTGGAAGTTATCAGCTCGAAAATACAGTCTATGAAACCTTATGTTGAAATGTTGAAAAAAATTCAAGAGTTAAACAAGAACATCAGACAAAAGATGCAAAGAGATGTGTAGCAAAAAGTACATGGAAAGTGTCGAAATCATATAAACACAAATAGTTGGACATAAACCATTCTTAGAGGGTTGTATTTTAGTTAATAATGAGAAAGCAATTTAAAAAATGTTAAAAAAATTCAAATTGCCATTAGGTGAAACGCAGAAGGAAATGTTACAAGAAAAAGGTTAATAATTGCTGCTATAGTGATTACAATAAGAATTTCTGTAGCAACTGCTGCTCCGACGATAGCTATTTTTTTTTACCACGTTTAGTAGAGGCTTAGCAGGAACCGTTGGCGCTAATACTTCATAGGGGATGATGATTCGTTCACTAAAAAACATTAAAAGGACTTAATACATATTGATAATTACTGTTTCATTGAACCCCAAAAGCACTAGCATTAGTAGTGTAGTGGGATAGATTGGCCCTCATCATGCCAAAGAAGGAAAAACAGCCTGGGACACTTTGGCCCCACGATTTTTAGGCCCAAAACCACAGCCTGGGACACTTTGGCCCCAATAGGAATTTTGTATAGCGACTAGCACACGCTGGGACTGTATAGCGCCAAGAGGAATGGAACAGGTAGGGTGACGTCACGGTACTGGACATTGGCAACAATGTAGCAATGTAGTACTGTGACGTCATGCCAACTGTGTCATTTCTATAGACAAACACGAATAAGTCGCATTCGTGTTTTAGTAGAGTATGTTTTATATATTCGTTTTTTTTCCATAGATTGATGAACATCAATCTATCCTACACAAATTATAAAATCGACTAAATAAATTTTTTAGGGAAGAGAGAATAAATATCTACACAAATTATAAAATCGAATAAAAAAAAATTTTTAGGCAAGAAAGAATTAATATCTTTTCGAGGCAATGGAGTGGCCCTGAAAAGGGCCGTTGTTTGTTATGTTAACACCATTCCGTTAACATAGAGGGCATCGCATAGGTCTTCTTCTCTTCCGCAAACTTCGTCTAATCTCTGGTCCATAAACCAGAACTCTCTTCAGACAGCCTTGTTTTTCCACGTAAGTCCTTCTTTTCCAAATGCTTGTCTCGGTGATCCTAACGATTCTCCATGCTGATTTGACATACATGGGTAAGTTCGTACGGAAAAACGACGACGATACGAAAGTAGACGATTCAACGTTGGTCCACATCTTTGTGACGAGAACAGGTGAAGGGAATGAAGTGAACCGCGTTTATTTATAGTGGAAGACCGGATCGAAACGGATTGAAATTGTTCACCAATCCCAACACGCGTTACAAAATTCAGTCACTTCGCGGAGTCTGTCTTCCAATCCGAAGAAAGCTACCTGTGACGTCACATTTCCTATATAGATGTGCTAGCGTCTGTGCGCAGTGAATCGATGCGACATTGTTTTGTGAAACATGACTGAAACTAAGAAGACAATGAATTGGGGTGCACCGGCTGTGGAGACGAAAAGCGATGGCATAGCAGAGGCTACCAAAGTTAACACAGCGCTACTTCCAGAAGAGGTTGATTTCAACTGGGATTTAGTAGATTTTTTTTTTTCTCTTCTTCGCAAGAATTTGTTCCGGTACCAGTACCTTCGCCACTTTCTCCTTCTTTACCACACGTCGACGATTTTAAACAAAGACAGAAAGAAGAATTGGAGAAACTTTTACAGCAGCAGAAAGAGGCAGAACAAACATTTCTCCTTGAACAGCAACAGCGAGAAGAAGAGGCAAGAAGGAAACGACAGGAAGAAGAAGCAGTAGAGAAGAAACAAAGGCTAGGAGAGAAGGAGAACAGTGAAAGTCAAACGGTAACGGTACTCTTGGACATTTTGGCCGAGTTAAGAAGTCTGAAACAAATGTATCAGACTTCTTTATTACGACCCAAGAAAAAAAAGACCTTCCCGAGCCAAACAGCCTAACCCTGTTATTACACCAGAGATACCACCCCTAGTGATTTCTACTAAATCATTGACAGGAGCAAGTCCACAAGTAGGCCTTGGCCGAGGCAAAGGCTTAAGGCAGTTAAAGCGGATTGCTTCTCGTTCCTGAGTTTGTTCTAAGGAAAAAAAAAAAACAAACACCCAACGGTCCTTTTCAGGGCCACTCACTTCTTTCGAAAAGAGAGACTATTCATTTTGCCAAAATCAATTAAAACTCAAAATCCCTTGTTTAACCCTATGATGTACGTGTTGTGCGTGTATGAGTGTAGGTCCTTATTATTCTAAACAATCAAAACCAAGGGACACTTACGTTTTTTCAGTCTGGTCTATTCTGGTACAAATTTTTACAATTTTATATCATAACATAACACAACACAACACTTTTAAAAAGTTCACAGACTTCTTCTGTGTCTTTTTTCTTCTTCTTTCACTCTCTGTTTTTTCAATTTCTTCACTTTTACACTTTTTTCCTCTTCTTCTTCTTCTTCTTCTTCCTCACATTTTTCTCCTCTTTTCTTTTCTGTCTTCTCTTTCTGAACGTGACGGGGTTCTTCCTTTGCTGAGGGCACCTCTTTTTCTTCTTCCTCCTCCTGCTCCTGTTCTTTCTTAGGGCAATCTGAAGACCAATGTCCTTTCTATTTACAATGATAACAAGTATCTTGACTTTTGTCTCTTCTGGCACTGGTCTTGCTTTTTTGACGATCTGGACATTCTGTAGCCCAACGCCCATTGTTCTGACAGATATAGCAAGTATCTTGACTTTTATCTCGAAAGGAGGGAGAGTTGTCCGTCGGCTTGTCTGAAGAAAACTTTCGTATGACACCTCGCAAAGCTCTAATCAGAAGTTCGATCTGTGTGGGTTCTTCCATCGTGCTGATCGGCTTGAGAGTGAAATGAATACTGAGAGGGAAGTCACAAGCCCTTTATATATGCACTGGTCTGACATTGATATATAGGGGTCCATGGCGTTTCAAATGTAGTCATTTGACTTTTTGCAGTCAAGATGAAACGATCGCATCATTTCGCAAAGAAAGGAGAAGAAAGTAAGAGGCAGAAACGTGATTTATCGCCTCGCACAGTAGCTGAAGTCTTGGCTCAGATTCATGCCAGCGATTTTGAAGATGAGATGAGTGAACCAGAATCTAAGCCCAGAGAGCCTACACTCAGTCAAAGTCCATCACTACCAGTAAACCCTGAAAAGTACTACCACATTCGAGAGACGGACAAACGCTCCTCCAGAAAATTTAGAACTACGGCCTACACGTACGCGGTGAAGTTTAAAGATTTCAAGTCTGACGTACCGTTGGAGAAAGCAGAGGGATTCATCGCCGATGTGTGGGATTCTTTGTTAACCACACTGGAACGGCAATGTCAAGCCAAAGAAGACGACCGCTTGAGACTTTCCATTCATCACAACAATTTGAAGTCCCCCGTTTGGATCGAGTTTAGCAGCCCAGCAGAATTGACACCTTCCAAAGTCATGGACAAGATTCAACACGTACAGCAATCCAACGACAAGTTTCAGACCACCGATGGAAAAGCGACACTGTTCATGACCCACGTGTCTCTTCCCCAAGGGACAGGACAACGCAAAAAGGTGTCCTTGGTAGACAATCTTAGCAGCATCAAGCGTAGCCTCGTCCAAATTAAAAACCCTCAAGAACGACACGGCAGAATGGAAAAGAGCCTGGAAAGCTATTCAACGATCGAACCGAGCCAAACAACAAAGAGAAGCAGAACTCCTGTTACAGCAAGCGGGGCTATCCAAAGACACCCCTGCGGCATTCCTGAAATGCAAAAATTGCAAGACGTCTTGGCTCCACGCTACACCTTGAAAGTGCACCCTCAAGAAGTGCGCGGACCTCTGTTGTTTCGAGGCAAAGATTTCAAAGACGGAAAATACATTCACGTCTATCATC
>JAECUM010027151.1:0-26262 GCA_016617855.1 Megalonaias nervosa | reverse complement strand
GGGGGGCCACGCCCAATGCTCCGATGGTAAGATTGGTTGTACGATTGGACGAGGTGTGGCAAGACGTCGATGTACTTGAGAGTGTGTTGATGCGTAAAATATTTCCACATGCGTTCTTTCAAGGTGCGTTGAAAACGTTCCACGATGCTGGCTTTGGTTTCGGGATTCTCGGTGGTGGAAAAATGAATGTCACGTTTCTTCAATTCTTTTTGGAAAGCTTGGTTCAGAAATTCGGTGCCTTTGTCAGTTTGCCATCGAAGAGGGTGACGACCGCTTTGTTTCAACACCAGTTTGAGGGCTCGCACTAACTCACTGCTCGACTTGGAAGTCAATGGCACGACTCAAGCAAATTTGGAAAAGACGTCGATGACACAAAACAAATATTTGTAACCACAATTGTAGGTGGCCAAATGAGAGACATCGGCTAAATCGGCTTGCCATTGATGATCGATGCCCTCCACTCGGGTGCGACTTCTGGAAAATTTTCGTCGAATGGGTTTGTGTAAGGTGTACGTGGCTTGTTCTTGTAACCATCGTTGCACTTGAGGTAAACGGATACTTTTCAGTCGAGTTTTGGCAGCACGGTACAATTTCTGAACTCCTCTGTAACGTGCGGGATGGGATGGATCGTAGTAAATGCTGCCTAACACCTTCTCCATTTTTTAATAAGTGATCCACTCTTCACTGATGCTACTCTGAATGGGACGAGGGGGTGGTGTAGAAACGGATTTACGTGTCCGATGTGCCACGGGTGTACAAGTTGAAGGTAATGGTGGTGGTGGTGGTGGTAATGGGATGGCTTTAGTCTTCTTTTCTTTTTTCACTTCTGCTTTCCCTTTTTTCTTTTTCACTTCTGTCGAAGGAGGAGTGGACATCATCTTTTTAGCGCAAGCTTTAAGTTCTTCTCGTTGCGGTGTAGGGGAAGGGGTCAACAAGGACGCTGCATTCTTACTAGGGATGGGAGCTGCTGACGGTGTTTTAAAGACTTCTCGTGCCTCTTCTTCTTCAGGCATCCGTGGGTATCCGTCTGTCTTGACCACTGGGGGTAGTGGTGATGGACTTTTCATCAGAGTCTTAAAATCTTTCAGAGTGGGTAGAGCTGTTTCGTCTAAAGCTTTCTGGTGAAAGAGTTGCATTCGTTGCAACAATTTACCGTACCGTTGCGATTTTTCCGTTTCTGACAAATCGCTGCGATCCATCAACGATTGCAATTCGTGTTGAAACTGGGACATTTTGGTCAAATGAGGATTGGGAGGTAAGTGCGGGGTTCGTTGTTCTTGCCAACGATGGTATTCCATCCATCGTTTGTAAGGCACTAAAGACAGTTTTCGTCCTTCCATTGGATTTCAAGGATCACGTCTGAGATCTTTTGACTCCAAAGGTCCCTTTTATCTTCTTGGACCTTTTTATCTTCATCCTCCCAGGATGTTTCCCAATGCTCCTTTCAGCAAGGGTCCTCCTATTGTTCCCATTACTCCTTTCAGCAACATGGGCAAAAAGGGTAAAATTCCTCCGCGTTGCACCAACATCTTTTTCTTTTGACCAATGGGTATTTTCTTTTGCACCATTTGGCGAAGAACGTGTCGATGTTTGCCTAAGCATTCTTTCTGGTGTTTAGACAAATGTATTGTGCCTTTCAAGACATTCAGACAACGTTCACACACAGTATAGATGACGTCTTTGGAGGTAGTTTGAATGATTTTTTTTTTCGCGTGGGTGGAGGAGCTTTGGACAGGACGGACAACATGTCCCAATGTTTGGCTAAACGAGATGTCAGTACTTTCCTTTTCTTTCCTTTGGGGGTAGAAGAGGAATGTCTTTTTTGTAATGACATCTTTATCGGTTGGTTCGTTGGTTCCGTGGCACACAGCGAAAATACACTAACGTCGATGACTTGTCACACTGTCTTTTGCCCTTTTTTGGGGACTATCGCTTCGTCATAAAGGTGGAGGGGACATCTTTGGGCGTGCAGCAGCACAAAAACACTGATCCGTATTGTTTGTCTCAGGTCTTTTTTATACTGGAATGCGTCGCCACTGATTGTTTTTACGTCGTATCAACTTGATGGCAGGCAACACACGTCGTGGACGAGTTCGCAACGGACTAAATCGGGACAGTTCTTGCTTGGACAAATCCAGTGAACTCTGTAACACACCCGTTCTCTCTTGGACTTTGATTTTGGGGGCAGGTACTTTGTGAGCAGCGGCCACTGCCGCTAAAGAGGAAGAGGGTGTCACCGCTGGAGGAGAAGGTTTTGAAGACGCTCTCTTGCGGGTAGAAGCTGTTTTCTGTGGACTTTTCTTTTTCTTTTTCTGAGGCTGTGACCTAGTTTTGATACCGATGCTCTTTTTCTTTTTCTTTTGGGTACGTTTGGGCGTGGCTTTTTTTCTTGGGGACGACTTTGGGAGCATTAGGATCCCATTTTAAGAGGGAACGAACGATGACACCTCCTAGAGAACCGCTACCTCCAGGTTTCAAAATGATTTGTTTTTTGGTTTGAGTGTCGATGCGAAGATCGGCTAGCTGCGTCAAGGCAACTTTGTTTCTCTCAACAAAAAAAAAACGTTTGGTTTGATGTGGAATCTGAATGACGCCTTGCAGTAATTGACGTGCTGTCACCGTAAACCATCGTAAGACTTCTTTGAGACTAGCTTCTAAGACACGAGCACGTATTTGTGGATTTATTTCGCGACTGATGCCGTACAAGGCGCGAATCAATGTGATGGGAAGATGAGACTGAAGGGACGTCATGTTCACGATGTGTGAGACAGAGCCAAAGTGACCAAGGTTTTTATAGACTTTTTTTGGTGATTGTGATTAAGTCGACGAAGGGGACGTGTACACGACAGGCTCACCGTCTTGGCACCAGTGGTGAAACAGATGGGTACGAAATCGCAAATAATCGGGAGTGGTGGGTTTTAAATCCACGAGTAAATAAGCGTGTGGGGTTTGAGTGGCATCGACGTACGCATGAGTCAGTCAAGGCGTTCCTAACTGTTTGGCTAAGACTTGTACTTGCGATTTATCTCTAGGGCTTTTAAACAACACCACGTAATGAACATTGAGACTGATGGTACGATGGGCTTTACTTTGATGAAACAAATTTTGAGTGATGTAAATGACACTGGCATTACGATGATGCCCTTTGCGCGTAAACCAGAGTTTAATTTTTTCTTCGTCTTCTCCTAACATGTCGTCAAAAATAACCAAATGAGTTTGACTAGGGTCAGACACGATCCCGTCGTCTTCGCCAGGAATGCCTTCCACAAAGACGATGGAATCGCCTTGACTTTCTTGCAGAAGGCTGTACGCCGATTGCCACTCTTTGTAACACCACACGATTCGTTGAGGTGGACGATCGATCAAATGATGTTTATATTCGATCAAACGTTTGACAAATTCGGTTTTGCCTGAACCGCTAGGTCCGGCAGTGAGCATGTTAAAGGGATGGCGAAGATACAAGGCCTCCCAACTAGTCCGATCTACGTGTTAGTCAATGACTTTGACAGTGGAGGAAGAGGGAGTAGAGACAGTAGAGGTTGCCATAGTAGTGTAAGAAATGTCACTTTTGACACGAAGACAGACAAGACAAGAGTTTTTATACTTTTGTTCAGGACACGTTTATTGTCATCTTTAATTGTGAACAACACAAAAGACAAAAATACATAAAAGCCAAATGGTTAACTACATGAATAAAAGACACATCAAAACGATCATAGTGGAATATAAACAAGTCTCTGTACAACATTTATGGTGATCAAGAGATGAAATCGTAGGGGTAGTTTGTAATGTTCTTAGAGTCTCTACACTCCTTTTCACAGTCACACAAGAGTCCTCCCGGAATGGCCTTTCGGGGATGTCGATAACGGTCCTGTCCTGAAGAGAGTGGTTTTCCTCGGTCACGACTTCTTCTTCTGGCACTGTCACTAACACTGGTTTAAAAGTTACTTCTTTCACTGAACGTTTTAATTTTTTAGGATTACAAATCTTTTGCATAGTGTGCCACTTCTTTTGTCCAAGCCTCAAAACACCAACCTTTCCAGTCACGTACATCTTTTCAGTGAGGGTATAAGTCACAAGCTACACACACGTCGTCGTACACATCTTGAGTGCCTAAAAGTTGACGAATCTTGTTTTCCCGTAGAGGTTGAGAAGTATCAAGATGAAAGCGCAAAGCTTTGAGCAGAATGTGTCTCTCGTGTACATTTAAAGGGACCACTTTCATGCTTTTTGGAGTGGTAGGTACTGTTCGTAAAGAATCCACAAAGAATCGGCTGGTAAACGAAATCCCAGAAAGCAAGTCACTAAGACACACATTACACGTCCACCCCAATTCAATGGACACAGTTCTCGTAATAGACGATCGTAATCCTCTACCGTTTGAATAGTGTCATTGATTTCCTTCCACGGAATCTGTTGTATCACGAATAATAAAGGTCGTGGCATGGTAGTCCGTTTTTATACCCTCTTTGGTGTAAGGTAATAAGTGTACTTTTTGAACAGCCTCGATTTTATTTTAGTCCCGTACCAAAAAAGTTTAGTCACTAATTCACACACCACACGTCGCACAGAAGTTTCCTCTTGAACTAGAAAGAAATGTTCTTGTAAAGATTTGTTGTAATCCTCTAACTCGTCCGTTGGAATTCGGTGTATTAGGATCACCTTGTAAGTTGAATGAGTGGCATCCAAAAATTTATGAATTTCACGCGATTCATCAATGTCTGACCACTGGAACACTTTCATCAGAATCAGTCCTCTTATAGCATTTAGGTACCAGTGGTTCAAACATCGGTGACGTATCGGATGGAATGGTTCTTTGCGTTTCACTTGTACTTTGACAAACTCGCGGTAAATGCGTTCTCTCAATTCCACAGGCAAACCACGAATGTTCTCTTGTAAAGTATCCATGACCATGTCAGTCAAACACTTCTCCTAGAGCGAAAGTAACCGACAAAGTGAGTAATTTCTGACCACTGCCATTCCAGGAATCGGTCAAGAATGTCAATAAAATTTTCAAATGTAAATGGTCTAAAGCGGAATATTAGGAAGAACGCACCCTTGATCCAGAGAAATCTGACTTGTTTGTTGACTTTTGTCAATTTCCTGTTGTGAATTTCTCGACATAAAAGTTCTACAGTCACAAATTGACATTTGGCTCTGGTAAGTCCGAGCCAAATTTCCTTGTAGATCTTCTCTTGCAATTCGTTTGGTAATGTTTGAAGATTATTTTTCAAATGGGGTTTAAATACTTGTCTAGGGGTTGTTCAACGTTTGACTCCTAGCCACGTAGGTGGTTTCTTACACGACATGGTATGCCCACTTCAATGACGAGGTCCCACTAAAGGTAGGTAGTGAGAATCCGGAGACCATCGAGCATGTTCCAGGTAAGCGCAATCTTTCTTCTCCCACTCGTGAAGTGACACACCACAACTGAAGCACTTGACTTTATCCCTTTCGCCCAAGTAGATAAATCCAACTCTAGCTAATTCTTCGGGGGTAGGTCCTCCCAGATATTTTGGCCATTTTCCTCGGAAGGTTTGGATCCGACTTTCATAGTCGCAGTATTCAGGCAAACGCACAGGGAACGAATATTCGTCTTTCACGGGTTCATTTCGATGAGGGTACGGTGAAATATGTAGGAGTGTACTCAGTTTTACATGACATCCGTAGGGTGGTAGCCGCATGGTTTCATAATGATGACATCCGCAATGAAAACCAGTAAAGTGAAAAGATGTACGATAACGAGTGGCATCGCTTTCGCATCCGTTAGGTTTGACACGCACAGCATCACTTTCCATGGTAGGTATGGTACTAGAAGTTATAGCAAAGTTCCCATGATGATGTGGTACTGAATCGCTAAGGTCATAGCGTACGGCATCCCTGCCATCGCAAGGCACAGCATCGCGCTCGAGTCTGCTCTTGTTTGGTACTTGCTTTTTGAAAGGATTCATCTTTCTCGCTTGGCAATGGTACTCACAATGAACTATCGCTCTTGAACATTGTCCTTTTTTATATTCTGGCCAATATCGTCGTGACCGTACGGTAAAGTGAAGTGATTGGGAAGCCGTACTCGCTTCTGGTAAACGATTTGATAGACTTTTTCCAAGGGCCGGCTAACGATTTGGTGTGTGGTTAAACGTACAATCTTGTGCGGCTCGTGGGTGGTCACTTTAAAATTTCCATCCTCTCCAGACTGCAAGGCTTCTTTCAAGACGCCAAAGTTCATCAGTCGACTGGTGCGATAATTGAGAGTCAATCCTTTCACTTTACACTCCGTGTGTACTTCTCCTTGTGGGTCTCGGTATTCGTAGCCGTAATTCTTGGGACCGCCACTTGCAAAACTTAGAATCTTGTCGTCGGGATGCTCGTCCGACGAGGCTCCTAAACGGTCTCCTTCGATGACAGGGTGAGGTTCACCCAGACGATCGATGTAAATGCAACTGTCCGTGTCAAAATACAGCACACGATCTCCTAACAGTTCTAAAGCTTCGTACAGTTTTAAACGAGCATGGGCTGTCACGTAAGCCGCAATGATGACATTTCCAAATTCTTCAGCTTCTACAAAGTCCAGTTCTTCTTCGTAATTGACTAAGATCAAGTCCTCACGAACGACGTCCACGTGTTTCATGTATTTGGTTTTGTCGTGAATCATCTGAAAGTAGCAAGAAGGTTCTGTCAAATACTCCGTCTTGTGTAAACACGGTCGTTGTGCCATTTTGCCCCACAAACAATTTAACATCACTTTGGGAAACGATCGTGTTCCTTCGTTTTTTTTCCACGTGGTCTAAAGTGATGCCTTTCTGCTCCCAGTATTTCTCTTTGAATTTCTTTTGGTCTTCGGGAGTGTCGCACCAGGAAGGATAGCCACTGGTTTCTTGTTTCAGTTTCAAAAAAGCATTCACGTAGTCTGCGAAAATGCCTTTTTGCGTCTCGTCGCCCTTGTGGTATTTTTCTGTCTTGGGAAAGTGGTAAATTTCGTACACTTCGAACAGTTGGTATCCCAAGTCCAGAGCTTTGAACAATTCCACGCTGACCCACGTTCCCGTCAAGGCGCGTTCTTCCTGAGTGTGCTGACAAGGTTGGTCTTGGTTGCACGTTTCGGCACAAGTACGGCAAAAGGAAAACATCAGTTTTCCTTGGCAATGGTGAGGTAAAACGGGATGGTACAAGTACGTGGGAAGCAAGACTTTACATTTGATCAATCCTTCGTATTGGCAAATGTTGTCCAGGTCGATGTGTTCCGTCAGCAATTGCGGGTGCCCTGCGGGAAAGTGACAGTATTTGCACACCTACGGATACAGCGAACACACGTCCAAGCATTTTGATTTCTTCTCCTTTCTCTTCGTCGGCTTGGTATAGGAAACAGGTGGCATTCGTCCGTCCTCCGTACAAACTGTCCCGCGGGTTCAGTGGATCCACCAGCTTGTAACTTCCCACGATACGCTTAAACTCGGGATCGGTTTTCAAACGGTGATCGTACTCGTGTTCCCACATTTATACCACTTGGTATCCAAGCTCTTCTAACTTCAATCGCCGCTGACAAGTGGCCTGGTACAAGTCTTTCATGGTTCGGTGTAAAAACTGATTTGTCGTGTTACGTGGAGGGTAGCAGATGGGACATCCCTGAAATAAGCACCCGTTAAACTCGTACACGATCTGGGGGTTTTTCCAAGTCTCAGCCGTCCACTGAATACCTTCCGATGGCTTTTTCGCCTCCTCCGTTGCGAGCGTGTTGGATCCATTTGTCTTCCTTGTCGCACAAGTAATGTAGCCAGCGTAGGGCTTTGACCGAGTATTGACGTTTGACAAAGTTGGTCGTTTGAGGACTGATGACAGCTAGGGTGTTTTTGTGCATGAATCGTTGGCGGTACACTAAGGAACACGCTTTGGCAATGGTGCAGGCTTCTTTCAAAGGATCGATCCTCCGTGCTCCATGAATAATTCTCGAAATTTTGCACAGCAACGCCGTAAAATGTCCACGTCGTAACGACAATTTTTTAAAATTTCTTCCTGAAAGTCGAAGGGGTCTGAGGCGTGAGTCTGGTACCATGCGTAGAAAGCTTCTCGTTGTTCGATACGCATGTTGTCGGGGTCGTAGTAATGAGCCTCGGGGAAATGAGGCAGAACGGTGCGTTGATTGGCTTCGGTATTGAAAAAGTGTGGAAAATAGCCTTTGGCCATTTCTGTCATTCCAAACGTTTTAGGCATGCGACTCAAAGGCATGGCCAAGTAACTCATCGAATCTTTAAACTGCACTTGTCCCACTTGCATGGAAATGATTTTGGCTCCGTTCAAAGTCACTTTAGGACGTTCGGTACTTTGTTCCGTATAGTATCTCAAAAGAAACTGCCCATCGTTTCCCGAGAAATTGTGAGCCATCACCGTGGCATAGCGATGACAATCTCCGTAATGTTCGATGTCTTCTTGGCTCCACGTCTCGTCGATGGGGTCTAAGATCCATTGGGCGAAATCGGTCAGCGTGTTTGGTCCTAAGAAGGATTTTTTCACGTCCTCTAGGAATCTTGCTACAGTGAGGGCAATGAATAAAGATGGGCTCTTGGATGCACTTCTCACACGCTCGATGAGCCACGCAGAAATTAGGAATGTGAATGCCAGTCTCTTGCTTGCATTCGAAATCGAAAAAGATGAAATTGCCTTTCTTCTGGTCATTATCTTCTTCTTCATGTTTGGATTGGTATTTTTGAATGTAGCATTGGTGTTCCAAGTCCACGATTTGGCGACAAATGTGACATCGCTTCTTTCCTGAACAGACGTGCAACTTGACACTATTGGTGCGTATGCCTTGTCCACAAGTAGGGCACAATCTCAGGAGCTGACAAGCACTTTTCTGCTGTGAACCTTGCGTCTTTAGATGTTGTTGGTAACAGGTAGGGCTGACAAACGTGCGCTGACAAGCTGGACAATGCACTCGTTCTTGTCCTTGGTCCAGACAGGGCTTAGAGGCGAAACATCCTGAGCATATCGATCCACAATGCTTGTGTTGCTTTCGATTGTTATAGCCATAGTCACATTTCTCACAGTAATAACAGTATCCCAGAATGCAGTGATACTGGTAATGGCATCGAAATGTTCATTGTGATGATAGACGTGAATGTATTTTCCGTCTTTGAAATCTTTGCCTCGTAACAACAGAGGTCCGCGCACTTCTTGAGGTGCACTTTCAAGGTGTAGCGTGGAACCAAGACGTCTTGCAACTTTTGCATTTCAGGAATGCTACAAGTGGTGTCTTTGGATATCCCCGCTTGCTGTAACAGGAGTTCTGCTTCTCTTTGTTGTTTGGTTCGGTCCGATCGTCGAATAGTTTCCAGGCTCTTTTCCATTCTGCCGTGTCGTTCTTGTCGGCATACATTCGTCCCACCACGACGGCACGGGCTAAGTACATCTGGTCTTGAGTGTTGTTAATTTGAACGATGCTGCGTTTGATGCTACGAAGGTCGTCTACCAATAACACCTTTTTGCGTCCCGTCCCTTGGGGAAGAGACACGTGGGTCATGAACAGTGTCGCTTTTCCATCGGTGATGTGAAACTTGTCGTTCGATTGTTGTACGTGTTGAATCTTGTCCATGACTTTGGAAGGTGTCAATTCTGCCGGGCTGCTAAACTCGATCCAAACGGGTGACTTCAAACTGTCGTGATGAATGGAAAGTCTCAAGCGATCATCTTCTTTGGCTTCACATTTCTGTTTCAGTGTGATTAACAAAGAATCCCACACATTGGTGATGAACCCTTCTGCTTTTTCCAACGATACGTCGGACTTGAAATCTTTAAACTTTACCGTGTACGTGTAGGCTGTGGTTCTAAATTTTCTAGAGGAGCGTTTGTCCGTCTCTTGAATGTGGTAGTATTTTTCAGGGTTTACTGGTGGTGATGGACTTTGAGTGGGTGTAGACTCTCTGGGTCTGGATTCTGGTTCACTCATCTCATCTTCAAAATCGCTGGCATGAATTTGAGCCAAGACTTCAGCTACTGTGCGAGGTGATAAATCACGTTTCTGCCTCTTACTTTCTTCTCCTTTCTTTACGAAATGATGCCGTCGTTTCATCTTGACTGCAAAAAGTCAAATGACTACATTTGAAACGCCATGGACCCCTATATATCCATGTCAGGCTCAGTGTATATATAAAGGGTTGCTGACTTCCCTCTCAGTATTCATTTCGCTCTCAAGCTGACAAACACGATGGAAGAACCGACACAAATGGAACTTCTTATTAGAACTTTGCGAGGTGTCATAAGAAAGTTTTCTTCAGACAAACCGACGGACTACTCCCCCTCCTTTCGAGATAAAAGTCAAGATACTTGCTATATCTGTCAGAAGAAAGGGCATTGGACTACAGAATGTCCAGATCGTCAAAAAAGCAAGACCAGTGTCAGAAGAGACAAAAGTCAAGATACCTGTTATCACTGTCAAGAGAAAGGACATTGGTCTTCAGACTGCCCTAAGAAACAACAGGAGCAGGAGGAGGAGGAAGAAGAGGTGCCCTCGGCAAAGGAAGAACCCCGACACGTTCAGAAAGAGAAGACAGAAAAGAAAAGAAGACGAGAAAAAAGTGAGGAAGAAGAGAAGGAAAAAACTGTGAAAGTGAAGAAAATCAGAAAAGAGAGAGAGTGAAAGAAGAAAAAACGATACAGAAGAAGTCTGTGAACTTTTTAAAAGTGTTGTGTTATGTTGTGTTGTGACATTGAACTGTAAATATTTGTACCAGAATAGACCAGACTGAACAAAACGTAAGTGTCTCTTGGTTTTGATTGTTTAGAATAATAAGGACCTACACTCACGCACTCACAACGCGTATATCATAGGGTTAAACAAGGTAGTTTTGAGTTTTAATTGATTTTGGCAAAATGAATATTATCTCTTTTCGAAAGAAGTGAGTGGCCCTGAAAAGGACGGTTGGGTGTTTGTTTGTTTTTTCTTAGAACAAACTTAGGAACGAGAAGCAATCAACTTTAACTGCCTTAAGCCTTTGCCAGGGCCAAGGCCTACTTCTGGACTTGCTCCTGTCAATGATTTGGTAGAAATCACTAGGGTTGGTATCTCCGGTGTAGTAACGGGTTGGACTGTTTGGCTTGGGAAGGTCTTTTTTCTCTTGGGTCGTAATAAAGAAGTCTGATACATTTGTTTCAGGTTTCTTAACTCGGCCAAAATGTCCAAGAGTACCGTTACCGTTTGTGGTTCACTGTTCTCCTTCTCTCCTAGACCTTGTTTCTTCTCTGCTGCTTCTTCCTGTCGTTTCCTTCTTGCCTCTTCTTGTTCTCGCTGTTGCTGTTCAAGGAGAAATGCTTGTTCTGCCTCTTTCTGCTGCCGTAAAAATTTCTCCAATTATTCTTTCTGTCTTTGTTTAAAATCCTCGACGTGTGGTAAAGAAGGAGAAGGTGGCGAAGGTACTGGTACTGGAACAAACTCTTGCGAAGAGAGAAAATCTACTAAATCCCAATTGAAATCGGTCTCTTCTGGAAGTAGCGCTGTGTTAACTTTGGTGGCCACTGCTATGCCATCGCTTCTCGTCTCCACAGCCGGTGCACCCCAATTCATCGTTTACTTAGTTTCAGTCATGTTTCACAAAACAATGTTGCATCGATTCACTGCGCACAGACGCTAGCGCACCTATATAGGGAATGTGACGTCACAGGTAGCTCTCTTCGGATTGGAAGACAGACTTCGAAGTGACTGAATTTTGTAACGCGTGTTGGGATTGGTGAACAATTTGAATCTGTTTCGATCCGGTCTTCCACTATAAATAAACGCGGTTCACTTCATTCCCTTCACCTGTTCTCGTCACAAGATGTGAACCAACGAAGAATCGTCTACTTTCGTATCGTCGTTGTTTTTCCGTACGGGCTTACCCATGTATGTGAGATCATTATGGAGGATCGTTAGGATCACCCAGACAAGTGTTTGGAAAAGAAGCACCTATGTGGAAAGACAAGGTTGTCTGAAGCGAGTCCTCATCTACGATCCAGAGGTTAGACAAAGTTTGAGAAAGAGAAGACCAGTGAGATGCCCTCTATGTTAACGAACTGGTGTTAACATAAAACAAAAGCAACGGTCCTTTTCAGGGCCACTTCCTATGCCTCGAAAAGATATTTATTCTCACTTTGCCATATATGTGTTATCTATGTGTTTATCTATGTCTCTGTCTCTCTGTTGTATTTGTCCCTACCTAGAGTGGTAGCTGCGCGTATTCAGGTCAGCCATTTGCCACATTGATACAAGTGTCCAGTACCGTGACGTCACCCTATCTGTTCCATTCCTATTGACGCTATAATTAATTAACCTTGGGGCCATATCGTCCCAGGGTGTGCATTTGGGCCTATAAATTTTGGGACTACGGTACAACCCCCTAAAATTAACGTTATAGTCTACGTGGGGCTACGGTATCTCCTATAACTACTTATAGATATGCAGTATGATTTCAAGGGGGGGGGGGGCACGTGACCCCCCCCCTTGACCTATGCTGCGGGCGCCCATGCTTATATATTTCTATTGGATGGTCACACTTTTCTCTCCTATTGTAGAGAAAGAGGTATATATAGTAAGTATATATATATATATATATATATATAGTATATATATATATATATATATATATATATATATATTCCGACAAGTTAAATGTGATGCAAATGAAGCTGAAAATATGTCACAAGATTCTGTTCAAAACGCTTAGTAAATGTTGGCTTTAGTTTCAGACTGCTTACCATACTAACTCTCCTGGCCGTGACTGACTGACCCACCCCCCATTCCATCCTTGGAAAAAATCCTGAATATGAGCGCTACTTAGGTATAAAATATGCATAATTATTTTTAAGAGGGTTCGTAGCTGGTAAAAATTTAAAATTTCCTTTTGATTTCTCACTTTGCAATTGGTACATACAGAAAAGGATGATGATAATATGTGTTTATGGCGAAATTTATGGGACAAACAAATACCACAACTGCTAAATTTATTTTCCCGGCCTATCAGCATGTAGAAAAAAGAAGAAGAAAAAAAAAAACAAAAAGAGAGCAAAGACAACAACGAAAGCAAGAGAAGATATTTAATCCAATGCAATCATATCTTTGGATATACAGCAATATTTTTCAGATAGAAATAGTAGGGAAAAATAAGCAATTTCTAAAATTTTAAATGGTAATTTTGCCTGCGTGCTGCTGCTGTTTATATTACTAATTTTTTTCGTGCATTTATTAAGAGCATCATGACAATCTCAAGTTGAATAGCTTACACGTATCTGGTCTGGATATAAGTCTGAGTAAGAACATATATAGAATCCATCAACCTGGTTTTATAAATTTGGAGCGACTTATCGTAGGTACAGATCTGAACTATTAAAAATACATTTTATGACATATAGGCATAATCAGTGCCAGGTTGTAATGTATGTCTAACAGTCAAAATATGTTATTCTGTGTCAGCATTTCATCCAGACTTGATAAGTATGCAATACAAATGTCAATTTGTGCACTATTTATCTTCCTCGTCCAGATCGTGATATTGTAATTAGATTAAAGAGACCAAATGAAAGCATTGAATAGAACTTTGTTGACCTTCTGCACACCCACATTGAAAACCTCTACGATTTTAATAATCCTTTCAAACTGGGAATGAAACCTCTATGATATCAATTGTGTTGTTGAATAATTCATTCTGTTTCTTTCAGATCCCTACGTGAAGGTTACCCTGGTTCTCATGGAAAAACCTGTCAAAACCAAGAAGACAACATGCAAAAAGAACACGTTAGATCCTGTCTTCAACGAGTCCATCAGTTTCAACATCACACCCCAGCAACTCGAACACGCCAGCGTCGTCGTTACCGTCTGGGATTATAATTCCAAGAGCAGAGATGATTTCGTTGGGAGAATTGTGTTAGGTAAATACGGTACCGGATTGGCGGAAGCAACTCATTGGTCAAAAATGCTGCAGTCCCAGCGTTCACACGTAGCTCAGTGGCACACATTGCACAGGCGCGATGAATGTGATCAAGTGTCGCCTGCTTCTATAGCAGTACCATGAGACTGATACATATAGTTGAATTGTAAAATGTCTGACAAAAGAGACGTCGGGATAACCTTAACAAGATCAGCCGATATTCATGTATTCTGGAAATCGATGTATTATTTGGCAAGCTTTGGCCATTTCCAAGGCACAGGGCGATGCACAAATATCATCTGTGAAGGAAAAACAAATTTTGCCAGCCGTTTGTAATGACAGGTATTTTCAATTTAGAAATCAAAACTTTAAAAGCGTGGCTGTCTTGATCGCCCATCTTTATTTTCATCGAGCTATTCTTCCAATCAAGTATGAGTTTATAGACACATCACCTGTTTTAGTCTTTTTAAGCCTCTCTTACACTTTGAAACCAAATCCCATTTTTTTTAGCCAGCTACCCAATCCAATCCATTTTCAGAGTTTTCAAACAATTTTAAATATCGCAAATGCCAACTGACCCATGAGACCTAGGCCAAATTTGCCATCTTACGTTACGTCGCCTTATCCATGTATGGTACTTCTAAAACCATTTCCTTACGTTGATGTGGTTTAGAGATTATGTTGCACGGACATTTAAAACTAATATTTTCTTTTTATTCAAAAATCATAAATTGAAAAATGGAAAAGAATTCCGAGCGAAATCAACAAGTAAAATAGAGATTCCTTGACTTTGATTTCTTAAACAAATGTTACAGTTTTAACGTGAAAGAGATACCCAATGCATATGTGAAGCTAATGCGTAAGTGTGCTGTGCTATACAGAAGGGACGAGATGTTTACCCTAGGGCTCGTACCGTTGGTTAAATTTAGTAATGGGAGCCCCGAGTGGTCGAGTGGTCTAAGGCTCTCGCCTTTACAGATCACTGACATCTCACCTCTGCCCGCGTGGATTCGAGTCTTGCGTTCGGCCAACGTGTGTATATGAGAAAGCTTGCCAGGAGCTTCCCGTGGTTCTGTGGTTGTAGTATTAAACTGGTCGCCCTTCATAGCCAATCATATGCTCAAAATGGCGCTAAGCCCAAAACAACAACAATTTATGCAGTCCCTACTTAAAGAATACCAGCCCGTTTTCCTTGTTACCACTGGAAATGATCAAGATCACGCCCGCTTAATATGCAAGTGCTGAATAGAATAGAATTACTGAATGGCCATATCCAGAGGTAATGTTGGAGAAAGGAGTGGTATTCCTTAAAGGTGAGATAATGAGTCAAATTTGACGTAGGCCTAAAAAGTCGAATCTCTGAGCTAAACGTCGGTGCGAAAGTTATTATGTTACGCAAAGTGTAGTCTGAGACATCAGTGCCAATTCTTAAATAGGTTGCAAACGAAATTAGGGAATTGCCCCCCCCCCCCATTTTATTATATATAGTACATATATGATTTATAGGTAAATTGTAAGCAACGATAAGTGCTCCCGTGAGATGCTGCAAAGAGTAAATTAAACATGTATTAATTTTAGAATAGGTTTTTGGAAAAGAACTTCGTTTTGGGGAAAGCTGTTGAAACAAGGACTCAATAGTATGAAGTACCGTGCAGCATAATCTCTAAACCAGGTCAATGTAAACACACGGTTTTAAAAATGCCATATATCGACTGAACAACGTTACATACAGTGCCCGAGTTGGCTTAGCTGTTTATCGAAGGCTGTGCGTGACATTTTAAAAATGTCTGTAAACACCGAAGATGGATTGGGATGGATTGGGTAGCAAACACCGAAAGCGATTTGGGGAATGCTGGTTTGGAACGATAGCTGTCTGCAAACTGGAGGTAACAATTGTCATAATAAAATTTTTTACAAAAATTTTGTGGACACATAATTTATATCCATCACACCGTGTCTTGGAAACTTACAGTAATAGGTAAATAAGAAATACGATTTCCAAGACGGAAGAAACTCAGAGACAAGAGATGTTCCCAGATACAGTCTAAAAATTGGGATGCTCTCAATGGAGCAATAGACGCCCTGTTCAGCTATTGAGTGGCCTGTACCATTTATCCGAAAGATGACACAAAGAGGATATGAAACTTGCAAGTTACAGATGGTATAAAAATTGCCAATACAATATATATTTTGTACAGAAGGCCAGAGAAAGTGTAGTGTTGTCAATTTGTGTCCACGGATAGTTTAGCTCCATATGTATATTTTTGTATCAGCACTTGTATGTTATTATTGAGAGAATTATTTCCTGGAACTGAAGTAATATGTGGCTGAAAATTTGTTTAAAAGTGGATGTTCACAATTATAATGGGCATATAAACATTCTAGACTATTGCAAAAACTGAATTCCATAGAAGAAAACTTGTTCATAGTCGAACTCATGAATTGCTGCATTTCCGTACGTGAGTGAACTCAGTCGTCCATCTGTCTCAATATTTCTACAAAGATAAAGTCAGTTTCAGTGTGACCATAGATGTTGTCATAGTGCCAAAGTGACTTAGAACAGTGATCCTATCTGTTTTTGAATAAAATCCCGCTGTTGTCTGTGGATTAGAGATGATCATGCATTAGATAAATGATTAACAACACCGACGCTACTCAACATATGAAGAGTGCCTGAAATGTTACTCTAAACTGCTTTTTATATATTTTTTCTTTTCTTTTTCTTTTTTTTTTGGGGGGGGGAGCGGGGTACTATACCTTATTGATCATAGCGGTATCTGGTGCTATACTATATGTATCAGTTGTCATTGCTAAGGCAGTTTTGATTTAAATGTGTCATGGTCTTTCCAACAACATGTGCTGACCGCAATGGCATCTTTTCAAAAATAATACCAAATATGTAATGACAGACACGTATCCCAAAATTCTTGTCAGAATGCATTGGTTTCCCTTTATCCTAACAGCATCACCTAAAATATGCTTTCTGACACTTACTTTTCCATTTTGAGCTCGAGGATGTTGAATATGCCCGATGTGCCCGCCTGAGTGCGGTAAGAGACGACTACTGGAGGCAAAGTTTTTGACCTGCGATGTGTCACGTGATGATATTCACGAAGAGGTCTTGTAGTTTTTAAGAAAAGTGAAGCTTATATAAAATATCCGACTTTGTAATTATTTTGCCCGATTTTTTCTTGATCTTTATTTTATTATGCCTTGTTTGGGATGCGTGAGCTTACTGGGCTCTATATAGCCAGCATAGTACTGATGTACCGTTGCATTCATACCAGACACTTATTTTCTTTAAAATTGGTTGATTAGCATTTTCGCATAATGTTAATAGCAAGTGTCGTCGGTATCCTTTTATTTCTTATGGTAAACCAAATTTGCAGCGAGTGTAGCTGACACGTCAGTTTGTTATCAGGTCAGGAGAAGAGGCCAGACTGTTATGAGGTCAGGAGATGAGGCCAGACCGAAATAAAGTTCTACGAATTGGAGTTTGATTCATGGAACTATATTAGGTGACAAAAGTTTCTTGTTTGTCTAACTTTGTAAGGCAACTCACATTTATAGAGAGGTGGTGCATATTAAAAAATACTGTTGTTTATTTTTTTTTTAAAAATATTATAAGCATTGTAGTCAAATTTTACTAAATTTTAAAAAATTCAATATTGAGATTTTATTTATTGTAGTTTCATTTTTACGGGATATTTTAATTTGAATGGACACATAAAGATATTGGTATGAACGAATAACAAAGTTATATTTTAAGATATATTTAAACCGAAATATCTGCATGGGGTTTGTTTTGTCTGCAATTTAATGATGTACACACTTGAGAAAGTCCAACGGTGATTCAAGCAGTGTATTATATTGGCCAACAGGAATAATACAGTATCCGCCATTTGCAGAATGGCCACGATGTGTTCTGATTGCTGTCTTGGCTATTGTATCATGTGCGCCCAACACTCCAAACAACATAAACCCAGAGCTGCCCTTGTAGAATGCGCTGAAAGATCGGGGCATAACCTCCTATTGCGATTTAACATTTTTGAGTGAACAGCATTGACCATAATTTACTAGCACTTTATCCTATGGCACATTGAGTTTATGTAGGTCCTAGTTTGGTGTATATTATGATACAGCTAACATGGTATTTTGTTGAATTTGATTGGAAGTAATCTCATACGTGCCAGAATGTTTCTTGGATTGAAAAAACCAACAAAACAATAAATGGTTAATATTCTCGATTACCGCCTAATGATAATCGAAAACCTGCTTGTCGAGTTAATGATCTTAACATCTACGGCAGCATGGTGTATAGGTGGCCGAAAACCAGCATGTTCCCTTTACCTTTTCTGTTTCTTCCAAAGTACCGACAAGATCTGTTAAGAATCGAATGACATTAAATAGGGCAATTTTTTTTAACAGGCGAAATTTAATTGATGAAACAAAACCTATATTTTTAGATTCTTCGTACACGCGTTTTTTTTTTTTTTTTCTTCTGATATGTTGAGAAATAATTTGTACTGTCTATATGCCACATATTTTTGTTACCCATATTTCGAGTTTTAGGCCAGGGAAAGTTTATAAACGTTTTTCTCACTGTTTTTGTAAGGCAGTTGTTTTTCCCTTACATGTTCAATATGCCACCAGATGTTGTGATGTATCATTCCGCGCTGCATGTTACGTGCTGAACGAGGGTCATGTTTGGATCAATCGGCGGCAAACGTGGTTAACTTCTTTTTCCATTTCCAGTTTTAAGTCGCAGTATCCAATGTTATTTTTGTAGTGTCAAGAATTTAGTTTTAGTTTTGCAGACTACTGAACAGAACATCAAAAATGTTATCACTATATGTCTGTGATGCTTTATTTAATATGTATAAAGATTTGTATACAAGTGAAAAATTTAATTTATGGATTAAAAGTATTTTCAAAAATATGTAATTTTGTAGGAAAATTAAATTGTTGATGCTTTAATACTTTTTGTCTGTATTTTATCCTTCTGAATATTTTAGAAAAACTCTCTCTTTTACATACTCCAACACCAAGGACCACTCCAACATCACCCTTCAATACTTTTTACGGGGAAAAATTCTTTACAAACTACACTCATTCTAAATCAACTCTATTTGCGTATCTATTACAAATTTATTGATATGTGAACATTTGAGGGAAATTGTAAAAAAAGTAACATGAGAGGGTTTAATTATAGCATTATAATAGCACACGAGTTCAGAATTCTTCTGGACAAACTCCTCGCCCGACTGCCCTACGGCGAAGCGATATACAATCTGGTAAACATGGTACACACGTAAGCCTCCCTCTCTGACTCCAAGACCATGAAAACGGACCTCTTTACTTACGAATCACTTAACAGCTTGCATGTTGTTCGATGAAGCTATGTGCAAACTCAGACGAGAACATACTGATGCAACCAGAGCCATCTGAATTTTAAAAATAAACAACACCAACAAAAAATAACAGAACAAAAACACCCCAAATATTTATACCGACTGATCATCAATTCCCACTCTTTAGAACTTTCGTCGCAGGAGAGGTAAAAGTGAGCTATAGGTTCATTCCTTATAGTATGTTGCGCTGATTGATCAATCTTGCAGAAAGGCCCGAGGGGTTCCGTATGATCCATGAATACAACAGCCAGCACAATTTGACTATGCTGTTGGTCATGAAAATTGGTAGTGTTGTGGATTGGACTATACTGTTGGTTGACATGGCTGTAAAAATCGGTAGTATTGTTGGTTTAAACGGTTATGAAAACTGGTAGTATCGTTGAATTGAACTATGTTGTTGGTGGACATGGTTGTGAAAATTGGTAGTATTGTTGGATTGGACTAATCTGTTGTTTGACACGGTTGTGAAAATTGGTAGTATTATTCGATACAACAACAAAATACAGTGGCTCGTTTAAACTGGGGATTAACACCTACCATCAAGACCAATGGTAGTAAAGAAAGGTATTCTAAAGATTTATACACAGTCTGTCAGATTACAACATAAACCTTAAACGGCAAAACAGATGACAAATTGGGTAAATATTATATAGAAAAGATGGATTTTGATTATCATGATATTCCTACTGTCCAATCTGCTAATGCAACCCAATAATCAGACGTTTATGGAACACAAAACTGTTTTAAAACCTCAAAAACAAAATCCATAACGAATTGTACAAATAGTTGCATGGGCTGCTTATATGTACGTTCTAAAATAGTTCATGTTTTTTTTTTAAGAAAGACCTCGTAACCGAAGGCGATGTCTGTTACAGGCGGATTAGCTACGTTGACAGAATACAAGTATATCCGTACCGAAGGCATGCGAGCAGAGCACGATTACGAATCTCTAACGTTTCTGATGCTTCTTTTACACTTTTGATCAAAAATGCAAGTAAGAACCTACTAATGCAAAAGAAGTAAACAAACATGCACAGCAAAGAAATAAACAATTTGTCCAGCACTACTAAGCATCCGACTTATAAAACTACCTATATTCCATGCAAGGCTGCTTTTTGGGCTCAAAAATAAATCAAAATGAAATAAACTAGCCACATATTTCAATCTATTTTTTTTAATTCTGTCATACAAGTTTCGCTATGCGTAGGATGTTTAGCCAAAGTATTTCATCAACCGCTAGTTCTAGCACTTTTTACTAAGTTGATGCAGACAGAGCAATTGTTTGCATTATAATTAGTATCACTCGAGCTCTAGCAACATTTTCACACCCTTTTTATTTGAATAGCAGATTTAGTTTTTCCGTGGCGGGGTTTACATTTAAAATTTCTTTAACAATAAATTATTTTGTGTTTTAAACTTGTAAATATTTTTTAAAATTTTTATCCTTCTTCGTGATGTTCGATTTATATTTTATATAGGTTTTATATGCTGCCAACTTGCATTTGTAAGTCAGCTACATGAGCCGTCTTCCGAATTTTCAAACATTTTTAAATCTCGCACATGCACATTAACCCCACAGACCTAGGCCAAGTTTGACATCTTATGTTCTGTCGCACTGTCTGTGTATGGTACTTCTACAATCATTTACTTACATTGACGCGGTACAGTGATTATTATTCGTGGATAATTTAAACTAATATCTTCTTTTTATTAAAAAAGCAGATACAGAAAAGAGGAATAATTCTAATAAGTAAAGTTTCTTTGACTTTGAGTTACGGTTTTAAGGTGAAAGAGATGACCAGTGCATGTGTGTAGCTAATGCATAAGTTTGCTGTGTTATACATAAGAGACGCGATCTTGCACTGGAGATCGTATCGTTGCTAACAATTTACCTATGAGGGCCCCGGATGACCGTAAGGTCTAAAGCACTGGCCTTTACAACCACTGACATCTCACCTCTGCCCGCGTGAGTTCGAGTCCAGGGTTCAGCCAACGTAGGTGTTATATATATATATAGGTCCCGGGTTCAAATCCCGGACGAGCAAAGACATTCATTGGAATTTATACTGAATTCAAACATGGAATAATATTTCTGTGATTCAACAAGAGACTGTCGACACGTCAGCACTTCGCAGACCATAACAGACACGTCATCGCCTTCAATTCTGAATATCTTCGGGATTTTGAACTGAGTTTTATTCAGGACGTTTTATTACTAGGACTTGTGTCTTTAATTCTTGGATTATTTTTGGATTTAATTCGCAATACCGTAAGTTCTTTTTTCTCATTTTTCACTTTGTATTCCAGGGAAATAAATTATTTTTTAAATTTTACAAAGCTTGTTGTCTTCACTCATTTCTGTTACTTATTTTAAGAGCATAGACTCGTAACATTAGGTAAGTGAAAAAGCTTGCCAGTAGCTTCCCGTGGGTCGGTGGTTCTTCCCGGGGATTTTCCCGGGTTCTTCCTCCACCAGATAAACTGGACGCCATGGACTGGACGCCTATAATGTACTGAAAAAATGGCGTTAAGCCCAAAAACAACAATGACGACAAGAACAGTTTACCTATAAATAATATATGTACTTCATACTGTATATAAAAATGGGAGGACACTTCCATTTTGACTGCGACCTATTTAAGAATCGACACTGATATCTCAGGCTACAGTAGCACCAATGCGTAGCTCTGTCCTTCCTTTAGAGAATGCCAGCCTGTTTTCCTTGTCAACGCTGGTTATGATCGTGTCCGCTTAATATGCAAGCACAACGCGCTGACTGGAAATCTGAAAATGAGGTTATTAGTAGGCGCAACACGTCATTTTCAGTCGATCAATGAGAGGGCAGTATTACATTCAGCGTTTCGTATTTGCATATTAAATAGGCTGGCATACCTTAAAGGTGTGATAGTGGGTTTAATTTTGACGTGGGTCGAAAACTTCTTATCTCTGAGCTAAAAACATCGGTGCTAGTTATTACGTTATGCAAAGTGTAGTCCGAGAAATCAATGCCAGTTCTTAAATAGGTTGCAAAAGATATGAGAGAAGTATCCTCTCATGTATATATATATATATATATATATATATATATATATATATATATAATTTTTAGGCAAATTTAAGCAATGATTCGAGCCCCTGTGAAATGTTGCAAAGAGTTATTTAAACATGTATTAATTGAGCAGTAGTTTTTTGGGAGAAGAACTTCGTTTTTGGAAAGGTTGTTGAAACAAGGACTCTTTAATATAAAGTACCTCGTAGCATGATCTCTAAACCAGGTCAAAGCAAACAAATGGTTTTAAAAAAGCCATATATCGACTGAACGACGTTACGTATGATGCCAGATGTGGCCTTATTCTCAAGTATTGTGCTTGACATTTTATAAATGTCTGTAAACACTGAAGACGGATTGGGTAGCAAACATAGAAACCGGTTTGGGGAAGAATAAACGTTGGATTGGAACGATAGCTTTCTGCACAGTGGTAAAAATAACTATTACATATTATCACAAAGGAAGAATAACCACATGTCGACAGAAATCTTTTTTAAAAAAACCTTGAATTAAACATATCTGTTGCAAATGCAACATAAATAAAGATAACCGGTAAAATATTAACTGAAATAAAACAAATCAAGAACACGTAAGTACTAGAACTACCTGAATTTCCAGATCAATGTAAAATGTCGTATTTTACACTATGACTTCAACTGTTAGCAAACATTCACTCTGCAATATGGACATTTTGCAGAATAAATTAAAATATCGCTGCCTGACATCGGACGGAGTTTGATACTCTTTCTTCATTTTTTCATTTAAGCTAAGTGTGCCCCTATTTACCTTGATCGCAAGTTTGAAAACATTGAGATATATAGATTTCAAAAGGCAAACTTAAAATAAGGGATCTGAAAATACCAAAAGGGGTTGATACATAAAATGCGGAGATGCTGGTTTTGTCGCTTATGCATTTGTGTTTTAAAGGCAATTGTTACAGCAGTTAACATTACACGAGTCTCCTATTGTATGGATGAAGTCCAGCATGGAAAATAAAGAAGACGAAACTGTTTAAGATTATGTCGTGGACAACGTGTACTCCCACAATTTCCTCAATAATGAAAGATATCCGTATTTAATGATTCAACTTTTTTCTTGTGATCTCTTTCTTTGATTTATTATTGTATATTTAGACTCATTCCTTGCATCTCTTATTTGTCCACTAGAAAACTGTTATCTGCTGTTCAGGATCAGACAAATAAAAAAAATAAGGCGATCTGTCTAAATCATCTTCACCAACATCTTCAAGTGTATTGACGTTTGGCCATCTTAGAGAGAAGTCAATATATGTTACACATACTATGTTTAACGGTGTGTCTCAATGCTAATAAACTTAAACGCTTTGTCATGTTAATTATCCAGAAGTTTTGATTATTGTGATATTGCTGTTACTTTTTCCTGTATCCGTTATTGTTCTATTCTATTTTCATCTCTCCATCTTCTGACTTTTTCTTTAGTGCACTTTGTTTATTAGAAGCAAAATTTTCTTGCAATTTTTTCTCCACATTTTGATCATGTGTTCGAAGTCGTCATTTTATTCATCAAATTACATTTCAAATTACTTTTCGCTACATGCAATTAATAAATACTGTAAGTCATTTGACAGTTATCGTTTCTAATATCTGACCTTTCTTTGTAAATTAAATGAAAGGTAATAACTCAACGGCTAGATGAAAAAAGGGTTAACAAAATGATCTACGTGGAGTTGAACTTGGAAGACGACATGAAAACGTTCACAGAAATTTACAAAAGCCAGTCCCAACGTTTAAGGAACGACTAAGGAGATTAGCAAATGTCGTAGACTACAAATTATGCAGTTGATACATCTACTCAGAGTTCCTAAAATCACACTACTTAAAAGAAGAGAATGAATGAAACTCAAGCAACACAATGTATTAGTCCATAGGTGGTGGCATAGCTGTTTACCAGAAATAACTTAGAAGAACTTCAAAATCTGCGCGCTAATTGGCTAATTAGCTAACTTGGGGGGGGGGGGTTGTTTAATAAATTATAAGATGCAGAGCGAATAAAAATTATCAACAAAAATTTACCCCAAAACATTAGCCTTTGGTCTTACTGTTGTCTACAACGTGCTTTTAAAAAATACATTTAAGTTTACTATAGGCCTTCCATCCGCAATGTATACTGATGAAACTGTAATACTGATCATTGCAATTTCTTTTAGTCAGATCATACTTGGTTGCCTGATAAGAAATCACTTTTATTACAAAATAAATAGAATAGCCCCAAATCACAGAAAATGACCAAAATGTCATCCAGTGCAACAATTTAAGGAAATAGGATGAGATCGTGCACAATAAAGGAACGAGAAAGAAATATGAAGTGGTATTTATTACACAATCAATATAATAGCCCCAATCTACAGAAAATTAGCGAAATGTCATCCAGTGCAACACAGTATCAGCAACATTTAAGGCAATAGGATGCGATAAGACACAATAAAAGAATGAGAAAGAAATATAGTGGTATTTATTACACAATCAATAGAATAGCCCCAATCTACAGAAAATGAGCGAAATGTCATCCAGTGCAACAAAGCATCTGATAACTAAAAGGAGCAAACTCATTCAGAGTAACAATTACACCGTGCGTATCAGAAACTACTCACTCAGAGTAACAATTACATCATGCGTATCAGAAACTACTCACTCAGAGTAACAATTACACCTTGCGTATCAGAAACTACTCACTCAGAGTAACAATTACACCGTGCGTATCAGAAACTACTCACTCAGAGTAACAATTACACCTTGCGTATCAGAAACTACTCACTCAGAGTAACAATTACACCGTGCGTATCAGAAACTACTCACTCAGAGTAACAATTACACCTTGCGTATCAGAAACTACTCACTCAGAGTAACAATTACACCGTGCGTATCAGAAACTACTCACTCAGAGTAACAATTACACCTTGCGTATCAGAAACTACTCACTCAGAGTAACAATTACACCGTGCGTATCAGAAACTACTCACTCAGAGTAACAATTACACCTTGCGTATCAGAAACTACTCACTCAGAGTAACAATTACACCGTGCGTATCAGAAACTACTCACTCAGAGTAACAGTTACACCATGTGTATCAGAAATTGCAGTGATAAACTGTTTGGACCTATACAGGTATCTACAGAATCTGAAATTGTTTGCAGATTTTTAAAATCACAGATGTGTATACTGACTTAAGATGGTTACTAGCATGTGCAAATAAGGTAACTCCAATAAAAAATGAAAAAGTTATGAATATTTAAAAAAATCAAATTAATTTTAGTTTTCTTGGTTTTGCAAAAAATATCAGTAATCCAGTATACTTATAGTCTATGTTGCTAATAATTCATATTTTAATACATTATGTAAATTATATCCAAATATTTTTTTATATTTTACATTGAAAGTCCTTCTTGAAGGATACATCAGTACATTGCTAAATTCTTATACCTTTAAATCAATGATCAAATTCATTTTGGCTTCTGGAATTTACTATGACTAATGATTTATTCCAATAATGTGGATGGAGACGTGCCTCTAAGGCAGAATCTTTAAAGTGGCTTTAAAAAAACCAGACCAAACTATTTTTGTATGAGATGTATGCACGTAAGAAAAATGTACCAATGATGGCATGAAAAACGTTAAAGCCGGTTTAGACCAACCTAACCAGATGATGTGTATGCAGATATGCACCCCAATAAATGTAAGAGAACTGTCAATATATCAAGAAAAGAGAGGCAGAAATTAGCATCTTTACAGTATTCAAACGGGGAAGATAACTCGTTTTTATTGTAAAAATGAAAAAATGAAAACAAAATTCTAACATAATAAAGAAAAAACATATGTGTGACATTTGGTTTTATACTAAAACACATGAACAATGCTGAATGAAAGGGGATTCATT
>JAECUM010027150.1:0-34875 GCA_016617855.1 Megalonaias nervosa | reverse complement strand
CCTCCGTGACGTGCCATTGCAACTACTTGAGATTCGCTCAAATTCAAAATAAAAAGTTTATTTTCAGTTGTCTTGCGATTGAGTTTATTTATTTGTGTTTCAGTTAACATTAATTTCGGTAAAATACCAGATTTAGATGTTGGATCAATTTTTACTGAAACAGCACGTCGTTTATTAGTTGCAGCTGATAATTTTTTAATTTGTCCTGGAGTTAAATTTATTTCTTTTGTAAAATATTTCATAGCTATGAAATTAATGTTGATAAAATTAATGTAAAAGTGCTTAAAGTGCTCAAAATGCAAAGTACGTTTACTTTTACTTTTACTTTAAACTTGTACAGACATTCTACTTTCTGCCGAGTCAATAGTTATGGAACGGTCGCTTATAACTAGTGCGTAAACATTTAAACTAGCATCAACTGCCGGAGCAGTACCTAACGTCCAAGTAACTTCTATGTCTGCAGTTGACGAAACATCACGTTCTGCTTGCTTACTAACATCAAAATAAAATATTGGATATAGTGTTTGAAATTCTTCGACAGATAGTTGAGATCCATCTCTAACATCCTAATATTTTTGCATATCGTCCATAAGTGACACGTAAGGTCTAGACAGATTTTTTCCTGCATCGTTAGTAAAATTACACTCAATAGCTCGTTCTGGACATTGTCTAGAGTTTATTCTGACATATATTCTCCTTGCATCAGCTGTATTAAATATATTATTATTTTGTTGTTGATCATTACGATATGCTTGCAGCTGAAACACAAAAAAATATACTTCGCGGTCGCTGTTCAGATGCTTTTGTTGTAATACGCCATGTGTAATCAGTAGTATTTGGAACAGCTGTTTGATATGTTTTATGTTTTTGAAAATGAATCTTTTTTGTATATTTTTGGTGCATATCATTTAGTTCTATTTGTTTGTTAAATGATGGTGCTATTCGTGGCATCCACAACGCGAGTTTTGTGATAACAAATTGTGCGTCAGCTACTCCATCTCCACGAAGAATGCAATCGTTGTGTTCTGCTCTATCAATTATTAAAGTGTGTTTAACTCCACGAAATACTTTATCATGATCTTGACAAAATCCAAAAATTGTGCTTAGCGGCAACGTCATTGTAATTTGTCTAGATTGATTTGCTAAAGCTTTTCGTTTATCAAAACCTTCATTGTAAATTATGTTAATTTTATTAGTTAAACCAATGTTTACATGATCTAACATTGCTTCACCATCAGCGGCAGCAGCTGATACAGCTATACCAAGATTAATACAAGATGCTGTCAATGAAACTCTTACAGCGTTTCCATCTGCAACAGCAGCTGGTGCAACTATACCAAATTTTGAAGCATTAGCAATAAGAAAACCTCTCACAGTATCACCATCTGCAACTGCATTGGCCCCGTGTGGTAGAGGAAGTCCTCAAATAATAAATGCGTTCGGATCAGTATCTTTTGAAGTACCTTTAAACCACATCATGATTGTTGCAAATAGATCGAGAATAATCATCACTGAATGAAACAACATTTAATATTGTACTTGCAACTGACAAGTGCATTGCAATATCTTCTACAGTTTGATTAGCTAACAAATAACGTGCGCTTCTAAACAAGCTCCAACGGTTATTAGCAAATGCAATGTCTATGCTAGCTGCGATTGCAACAGGTGGAACTGCTACTGACATAATTCTTCCACGAACCTCCAACATCGCTTTGTGAGGCAATAAAAATACATCCTCATCTCGCGTATTAAATGTTCTAACTCCAGCTTTATCTGGTTCGTTTGAATTTTCATCGAGACATTCAATATACTCAAATTCTGTTGCCATGCTATCAGTATCATATACTTCAGCCAAGTCGAGATAATTTTTTACTGACATTCTATTTTTTATTTATATAAATTAATTGTTTATAAAATTTATAGTTTTACTATGGCAATGTAACTTTTGATATTAGATTTTGCATAATTCCTTCACCATTTGGTGATCAAAGCTTTTTTGTTGTCGCTATCATAACACGTTTAGTATCTTCCATAGGAACAATTTCTGAAATAACCTCTTTAATTTCAGCTGCAGATGGTGCAGATTTCTCTCACTTTATTTTATCAGCAATCTTTTGTCCTACTGCAGTTCCAGCTGCAGATGTCGCTCCAGTTGCAAAAAATAAAATAATTGTTTATAGTTCATAAACATTTATTGCTAAAAAGATTGCAGATGTAAATAATATGTTACAATCTCATTGTTAAGATGAAGTTGTCGTCCAGATTGGTCTGTCAATTTCATATTAATTTTAGTTATTTGATTTTCAACATTGAGCGGATAATAAATAACTTGACGTGGATTAACTTGCATCAGAGAACCTGGTGGAACATCTGGCGAAAAACTGTATTTTGTTTGTCCTTGACTACCACGAGCAGAATAAGATCCTGCTGTAATAGAACTGTTTATTAAAATTGTATTTAGATCTGTTATATTTACCGGTAGGTCTCCATCATATGTTATTGTTTGTTCTGTAGCAGATCCATATTGTTTGTGAGTAAATCCTAACAACGACGAAATACTTGTTGCTGGAGAAAAATCAACTAACAAATTATTTTTTAGTGTTATTCTGGCTCGTAGTGTATTATAATTTGGAACAAGCTCAAAATCATCTGCAGCACCATTATTTTTTGTTATAAGCAATTTTATTACTTTATTTATATCAGTCGCATTATAAGCTCCTTGTGGTATTTTAAATTATTTCCACGGAGATGTTTGTGTTTGGAATGTAAAATCATCATTAATATCAGTTTTTATATTCGCCATACTATGCCATGCTGTACAAGAAATTAATCCAATTTCATATTGTAAATCTGGATTAAGTTGTATCGGAGGAGTATAATTAACAGAAAAATTTGCGCTGTCTCTTGTTGTTTATGATGAATCTAGCAATAATGTTGTTGACATAGTTATTCTCTATAAATTTATAAAATTTATTGTTTATAAACTTTATTAACTGATAAGATCACGATGCAAAGTTTGATATTCATCTGATGCTAATAATCCGCTAGATCTTAAATTATCAAATATATCTATAATTTCATTATCAATTTCAGAACCTTCATTTCCAGCTTCATTTGATGATATTAACAACAATTATCTGCCAATTATATTAACAACATTAACAACATATTATATTAACAACATTAATCTGCCAATCATTTCAATTCTTCATGTAAATACTTTAATTCCTGTTCCAGTTGTAGCAGCTGCTTCAGATGGCTCAGCTACTTTAGTCTGTCTTTGTTTTTTACACGACTTTTATCTACTGATTTAAATTTCATATGAAATTTATATTCTTATCATAAGGTTTTTCTCTTGTTCTAAATTCTTCTGCTACATCTAGAAAAACTTTAGCAATAATCCCATTTCTCATCAGATCAAAATATTGTGCAATTTCTTTTTCTGGAGTCTCTTCTGTAATTTTTTTTAAATTCAGCTTTAGCAGCTTCACCATCATGTATTATTGCTGTAAGATCATTTTTAGTTTTATTATAGAGTTTTGCGTCCCACGACCTTATTTCATCAATAGCATTTATATCATTTTCTTTCAAAAATGTAAAATACTCACTATCTGTTATTTCATCATTTATTCTTCTTAAGAAAAATGCTTTCTGATCTTCAACCTCCATAAATTTTACTGTCATTTTACCAACTTGCTTTTGCTCCTCCTCAATATCACCCATTTTTTCCATTACCTCGCCTAACATATTTCTAATTTCTTGTGTATTTAATTCCGCTAGTCTTTTCTGAAGTGCAAATTGATCATTAATCAATCGAGTTGTTTCAGCTGCTTGAACAACTGGATCAGCAATAGTGGCTGTAAGCGCAGTAGCTCATCTTCTAGTCTCTTGAGCAGATCTTGCAATAACTCTTCCAGCAGCAGCTTCTTGTTGTTCTTTAAATATACCTGCTAAACCTTTTACTTGTAAAAAAAATTGTTTAAGTTCCTCTCAAAAAGGTTTTTCTTCTGGTAGTTTTCCTAACACTGCTTCAGTCACCGGTTGTAAAAATTTAGCTGCTTCTTCTGCAGCAACTACTTGTCCACAACGAACTTCATCTACTCGCTTCTTAAATTCAGCTTTAGATTTAACAAGTTTTTTTAGATCATCAAGATATTTTTGCGTTTTATTTCTCTCTCCATATTGATATTGTTCATAAAATATTAAATTTATTGTTTATTATAAATAGTTGCTAATACAACATTGAAACATTTTTGTTGGATCTCGCGCTAGTTTATCAAATAAAAAGAAAGTGCATTTGTATTTGGTTGCTGTATGATAAAGTTCGATAAATTTATCCTTTGTTATATCTCCACATTGTTCGTTCGCAATATTCCGTACATCAACATTATCTAGTCCGGGAAATAATATGAAACAACCAGTATTTCGTCTGATAAATCTGTCGACGTTGTAAAAACCTTGTGCGAGATAAACAGAATTACATTTTTTATTTCTTGATAATGAAAAATAAGATCTCAAAAACAACTATTTTATGTTCATCAGAGTCAAGTTTATTTACCAGAATTAAATCTTCAGGTTGTCTGATTATATAAAAAAATCTTCACCAGCGTCAAGATCGTCACGCATTTTATCATTATATTCATAAAATAATTCATATTTATCTTGTTGTGGGTTAATTGTATAAATATACACTCTGTCATAGTTAAAGTTGTCCCCGAGAAGTAAATTCATCAGCAAATTTGTTTTTCCCGATCCAGTTCGACCAACAATAAGATAATGACAATCTGTAAGTTCACTGTTATGTTTATGTTTTACTAGTTTCTCAGTATTAAAGTTTAATATTGACATTGTTATTATATAGATATAAATTTTTTATAAACCATTACAAAATAATGAGTTATTATACAAAATTTGGAACATCATTGAACGGCTCAGTATCAGATGTAGTAGTAACAAATGGTAGTGTTGATTTATCAGGTTATTTAAAAAAATCTGGAGACACAATGACTGGCAACTTATCAATGTCAGATCAGATAATTTTAGATTTAGAAACAGAATATCCACCAATTAATGTTATAAATACACAAACTACAAGTTATTTACAGTTGAAAACTGTTGATGATTAAAAAAACCTTGATAAAACTGGAGGAGTTGTCACTGGCAATATTAATATGTCAGGTAAGAAAATAACAGGTTTAGAAACTACATATCCAACTACATAGAGATAACACACAAGCTGTAAGTTATATACAGTTGTTATATGTTGATGATATTAAATTTGATAAAGTTGGCGGAGATATTTTTGGTAATGTAAATATGATAGGTAATAAAATAATAAATTTAGAAACAGAATATCCACCACCAAATTTAGTTGAATCTCAAGCTGTAAGTTATTTACAATTAAAAACTATAGATGATAAAAAAAAAATACTTGATAAAACCGGTGTAACAGTTACTGGCAATATAAATATGTCAGGTAAAAAAATATCAGGTTTAGAAACCACATATCCATCACCAAATTCAGACTTAACACAAGCTGTAAGTTTAATTCAGTTATTTTATATTGGTGACACCAAACTTAATAAGTCCGGTGGAACAGTTACTGGCGACATTAGCATGTCAAGTAATAAAATAGTAGATTTAGAAACTGCTTATCCACCACCAAATTTAGTTAATACACAAGCTACAAGTTATTTACAATTAAAAACTGTTGATGATAAAAAATTAGATAAAACTGGAGGAACAGTTACTGGCGATATCAATATGTCAGGTAAGAAAATAATAAATTTAGAAACTTCATATCCATCATTAAATTCAGATACAACTCAAGCTGTAAGTTTATTTCAATTATTTTATATCAGCAATGCTAAACTTGATAAAACTGGTGGAGTTGTCACCGCTAATGTTAGTATGTCACGTAAAAAAAATATAAGGTTTAGAAGAAGAATATCCACCTCCAGATTTAGTTAGTTCACAAGCTGTAAGTTATTTTCAATTAAAAACTGTAGATATTAAAAAGCTTGATAAAACCGGTGGAACAGTTACTGGCCATATTACAATGTCAAATGCAAAAATAACTGGATTATCAATAAATTCACCTCCAGCTGATGATACAGATGCTGTTAGTTACGCACAACTCCGAGGAGCTCTCACACCTTATTTACATTTAGCTATTGGATTTATGACAGGATCTATTGAGATGGGAGGATTTGTTGTGTTTCATACTCAACTTGATAATACAGCGCTGACTGACGATGGTAGATTAACAAATGTTAAATTTGTAAAAGATAATTTTGTTAAAAAATCTCGAGACACAGTGAGCTGAACGTTAGATATGGGACTAAATAAAATAACATCATCATATGTTCAGTTGCAAATGTTGATTTAACAAATAAAAAATATGTGGATGACGCAGATACTGCAATATCAAATGATGTTACATATATTTCAGTAAATTATTTGCCGCTCGCCGGGGGATTGATGCAGGGTATGATAGATATGGGATTAAAAAGAATAACAACTGCATATGTTCCAACTGTAGCAATTGATTTGGTAAATAAAGCTTATGTAGATTCAGTTTCAACTGGTGGAACAAAAAGATCTAAAAATAATGTTGGATTTATTCCAAATTTAACAGACTCAACATCAAATCGTGTTGGATTTATTGCTAGCGCATTAACACAATATCCTGGAAATTATCCAGATCAAGCTTTATTATTTACAAGTGCAATATCTGGAGGACCGGAGTGGACGACTGCTGGAGAAACATCAAAATGTTTGGTTGAAAATACAATGTCCATACTCTGTTGCTATTTGGCAGTTTCAGCTTCGTGGAAGATTAAATTCTGGAGTTGGTAGAATTTATAACTGAAAGTTGCATGGATCTACTAATGATTCAACTTGGACAGATTTATACACAGCAACTGATTTTTACATTTCAGTTTCAAAATATTTTACACTGACAGCCGCGAGCATGACAAATAAATATTTATATTTCAGAATATTTGTTAGCAGCGCTGAAAGTCCATATCCTGGACTAACTGTATTTCAGATAATTACACTTGATGATCAAGTGTGATCATTGTGATCAAATTTAATATAAACCAAATAATAGATGGCAGATTTACCAATAGTAGCAACTGCTAGAGAAGTTTATCAACATATTTTTAATCGCAAAATACTTCTTACTGAAGAAGATAAAGCTGTCGCAGGTATTGTGTTTAACGTTTATAGAGAAAATACAAAAATAAATTCTATGAAAAAATTAAATTACGATCATGTAGATAAAGCTGACGATGATGATGAAAAAAATTTTGTTCGAGTTAAGGAAATGCGAGGACCACAATTTAAAGATGCGATAGGAGATAATGATATTATAAGTAAATATTGTCATCCTGATGATTGTAAAAATGAACAAAATCGAATTGAAAATATATTTTAAAAAATATTACTTGAACTTAATGCTGAAAATACAGATCTTATTGTTAAATCAAATCTAATAAAAGCACAAGCTCATGGCGGAAGAAAACAAGAAGAAGATAGAGTAAATAATTTACATAATAGATTAAACAGATTAGATAAAAATAAAAAATTAAATGATACATTTAAAAAACGAGATATATTTCAAAAACATGGAATGTATTATCATGATAAAAAGCAGTATAAGATATTGTTAAACCGATAAGTGCAGAACTTATTATTAAAGCTTGTACAAATGCAATTAAGTCATTAATACATAGAAATCAACCAGAATTTAATCCAATAATTGTTGATAAATCGCTAAAAATAATAGAATTTTTTATGATGAATATGATGAATAAGATGATATTCAAAAAAACTTTTAATGAAGAAGTTAAATTAGTTAAAATTAAAAGAAAAGATGATGAGTATCATGATATTGATGAGGTTGATTATCATCCACCAACATTACAACGATCTAGAGAATTATCTCTGAGAGGTTATTATGATGAAACTGATCAACTTTTTGATAATGATACATATGATAAAATAAAAGAACAAGTTAATAATTTATTAAAACTACCACAAATAAGTAGTTCATTAAAATTTTTATTTATTATAAACTTTATAGTCGCATATTCAATGCTAAAACAATATCTTGTTCTTAAAAATTTTACATTAGATGAAATTGCTCTGGTTCTAAGATATATTGATAAAACAAGAAAAAACTAAAAACTTTATAAAAAAAAGTTTATTTTTCAGTTTCAAATAAAACCAGAATCTTATAATAAATTTTATTCATATAGTTGGTTAAAGAAAAATGAGGTGTTAACAGATTTAAGATACACTGTTGTAGATTCAGAGGTTTATAAAAAGTATGAAGATTTTATAGCTAGAGATAATAACACTGAATTTAGAGATGCTATAGATGATGCTGCTGGATCTAGAATATTTACTATTTTGTAAACAATATTTTTTTATATAAAATAATAGAAAATAAAATTGAAAAAAGAAACTATTGACTTTAATTATGTTTCAGAGACTATTCCAAAATCTGATCTAGAGGCGCTTAAAGAATATTATAAATACTATCATAAAAAGTTTTGGTGTACAAAAAAAATTTATAAGTATTATGGGAGACTAATTAATACAATTTCATATTTACCATTGTTAATGACAGGATCTGGTATAATTTGTAGCGGGGCAATGATAAATCCGTTTTTACTGATTATATCTGGAATTGGGGTTAGTTTATCAACAATATTTAAGCGAATAGAGCCAATTTTAGCGACAAAAAAGCAGCTTGCAAAACAGCAAGCACAACATATAAAAAAATGATGAACTATATCCTATCTTATCTACGTGGAGTTAAATGTGATATGGACGATCTACTTCGCGAATTTCATGCAATAGACGGTGTTTTAATAGATATACTGCCAATAAGAGTCTCTAAGTATGAACAATGTTATCAAGAAATTTATTAATCTTCACCATTATAATCTGATACATCTGATACATCTGATACGTCTGATTCATCTTCAGAATCTTCTATTTCAATATTTGATTCTTCAGTATCTATCAACATACGACTTTTAACTTCAAATTTGTGTGTGTGTGACTTGTGTGATTTAGATTTTTAACGTAGTTTTAACAATTTTTCAGTCATATCGCTACGATGTCTGCAGTGTGACAGTTTATAGTAATGTTTAGCACTGGGGCATCATGCCGCAGACATGTAGCATGATGTCCCACCCAGTCTCATTATCCTGACACCAGGCTGACCAGTCCTAAAACTAACCTCTTAATGCTGAGCGCCAAGCGAGGCAGCTGTTAGTACTATTTTTGAAAGTCTTTGGTATGACTCGGCCGGGGTACGAACCCGCAACATCCCGCATCCGAGATGGACGCTCTACCCCTAGGCCACCGGAGCGGTAACTTCAAATTTGTTTATTAATTTATAAAAATTGATATATTCAATCCGAGCATAAGAATCTAGTTTATTTTCAACAATTTTTGAAAAAACCTTAAGAAATTGAAGATCTATTTTTTTAATGGAAATACATCTTCAAGTTCATTACACATATAGTTAGCTATTTCATTGTTAATAAAATCACTTGGTAAATAAAATCGTTGAAAAACTACATCAACATAATATGGTTCTTCTACAGTAAATATATTGTGTGTTATAAGATGATCTAATCTTCTTAAATATTTATTAAATTTATTAAAACTATTATCAGTAATTTCATCTTGATTAATAAAACCTTTAAGCATATCAATAATTTGATCATTTCGTTCATCATCAGGTACATAATGTATTTCAATACGCTCTAAACACTTTTGAAATTGTAATATATCATTACAAGTGATATATCGTTCATATCGTGAATTAACAGAAAATCTAAGAAAATTAAAAATTTCATCATATATGTTCATTGTTTATTATAGAATCTATTTGTTTAAATAGAAAATTCCTTCAATTTAATTTTGTCTAAAACTATAAAATAAGATCCAGTAGTAGGCAAATATGGGTGTTTCTACCTCGGAGACCCCACCCCCAAACAAACTTAAATTGTCATAAATTTTATGACCAAAAAAAGTCTTTGGCTTAGAATCCGCGTGGGGGTTTCATACCAAGGACTAAAAAATGGTCAAAAAAGTGATGAAAAAGAAAAGTAATTTGTGTTTGTTTGGAGGTGGGGGTGGGGGCTATGGGGTAAAAAAAACACATATTTGCCTACTACTGCAGTCTAAATGTCAGATTTGGAGTTGAATGAAAAGCCATTTAAAGTTTTGTACTCATGACTTCACACGCCTGAAACTTTTGATGAAATATAATGAAACTAGAGTACAGTTTCCAAAAGAAAAGTTAGGTAAATGGTCCAACCATAATGATAGATTTTGTGTATTCTGTTTTATTGCTTTATCATACCATTCGTCGAAACCAACTTATTTATATTAGGTGTTATCAACTGGAATAAAAGGGTTAGGGCCTTTTATTTGTATAGCTAATAATAAAAAAGAAATCCATTGAATACTCAATGGAAGTGTTATGGCTGCACGTATACTTCTGTCTCTCGCAAAGTGCATCACTATATATCGTGCATTACATCATTCTTGACCCAAACATCATATATGGGTATTTTGATTTTGTTGTTTGGGGTGGGGATGGGGTGGGGTAATTTCTGATAATCTTGTCACTTTATGAGATTTAACATCGTAAAACAGCATGCCTTGTTTAAGGCAACCTATGCTTATTTACATCGTAGAATGTGGCTTTAAAAATCGTTTAATTGACCCGCCCCTTGGAGGAAGTTGCTCATGCCTAGTTTAATGTGATCAATGTCCATGTTAACATTATTGCTGATAAGATGCTATACACTATACTTAGCTGATCTGGACATGTTTTGTTTAGAATTGTTCATGACTCTTTCTTTTCTGACATCAAATAGTTCCGAGAGGTGACATCAGTAATAAAGCACATGTATTTACTTTAAGATAGATGGCATGTGCCATGTTAATTAAATTACGTCGTGTTGATAATTGCCACTTTTACTAAAGGTTAAATTCACATACCGTCTGGCATGGGAGAGAGGGACTGGCCCTTGTGGATATGGATGTTCGGAGACAGACATCGGAAAAACTGGAAACAGCTCATTGTCTATGCTAAGAGATCTACATTGGAACTGTTCTTTTGGCTGCGGTACCTTACCCGTGAAAATTGGTGGCATAAACTATACATTGACGTCAGTCAGTCGAAACAGCAACGGATGGGAGCAAGGAGAGGGATTCTTTATGTATGAACTGAAAGACTACGGTCCGTACTCAATCATGTAGGTTCCCTTAGGAAACAAATATCAAAGAGAATGTTTATGAGAATATGTCTTAGTTTTTTTAAAATTTATATTTATGTTGGAATTGTGAACCAAACGTGGCACTCATATCCCTATATTTTGCTTGATGATAGTTTCTAATAGTCCGACTCATTCGGAAAAATAAAGATCCTTTTTTACTCACACGTATAACTACTAAATCAGTGTCATTGATATCGAACAGGTTTTATATCTTTGATCTGCAAATGAGGGTATGGTTGACGAGTCAAATATGATCGTCCATTTGAAAACAATTTAGTGGATAATTATTCAGTTATACCCCATTCATCAAATCTTCGAATCATTTTAGGCAATATATTGCTAAATTTAAAACTTAGTTTACGCGATAGTATTTACCTCTCCCACCCCACCGGTACCAACAGTTTGTATCCACTACCGAGTTCTGAAACTAATGTATTATGATAAGGATTTTATCATAATCTTCTTCTCATTCCCTGCTATGAGAAGGAAACACTAGTATCTTTAAGAGATGCCTTGGCCCATGATTAGAGAGAGAGAAAGAGAAGAAAGTTCGGCTTTCTTAAGATAAGGTGTCACGCATAATGGTGTAGATACGGCTACATCTAGGGAAGCTTGGCAATACAAGAGGTACACGGGATCCTGTAAGAGATAGACAAGTCTCTCTGATTCTGGGACTAACGAACTTTATTGATATAGATATATATATATATATATAAAGCTACATTCTAGAGATACAACTTATAAAACCTTTGTATTGAAAAATACATAAGATATATACTGAGTACTTTTCCTTCGATCTTACCAACCTCATACGTTTATGTGATTTCTGTATTTTAGAATATAATACAAATAATTAGATATCGATTGAATTTAAAGAGCATAAAATTCAACAGTTGCGATTAATGCAACAAGCATTTTAAAGAAATATATTTTGCTCAGTTTAAATTAGAATACCGATTTGGAATAGATTACTAAACATTATTCTTTATTACTTAAAGAATATTTGTTCCCAAATTAAATCTTAGCATGAAGTTGGTAGCGAATTCATCTTTTCACCATAATAAAAATACAAATGAATATAAATTCTTAAAAACAATTAAACATTCCATTACATTATAATATTAAAATAAAAAGAGAACTCACAAGAATATTGCAAACTACGAAAGTTACCACAGAAATCTTTAAGTTTTAAAGGTACTTATTCATTAAGAAATTTACGAACACAAACGATTCTTACCTGTAAGAGATAGACAAGTCTCTCTGATTCTGGGACTAACGAACTGAAGATACAAGCGGCTCGGCGCATTATTTATGCTGGTTCAAGACACCCCTGGCCATATTTGGTAAAGATTTGGGTACCAAGTGTATCATGCCAGTACCATGCCGGCACCGCGTGTATTTGTCCCAAACCAGAAAGAGGCTCAGTCTATCTTGATGGAATCGAATATGTTCTTTACGTTTTAATCCACCTAATCAGCATTATATTCGTGTCAGGAAAACGGTTGAACCTTAGGTCACTAAGTCAGACAGAACGTTAGGAATTTTTGCCACTGAGTGTTATTCGCTGAGTTAGCATACACATGTATAATACAGAAGAGAAGATTTGTACTTGTTTGTAAAGGGAACAATCTTTATCAAAATAGAATATAGTTCTAGTAAATAAAGTTAATCTCCATATATTTTTTTTAATGGAATTTACTCCCAATATAATTTAATGAAAAATTGATCCAATGAAAAATTAGTTTTAATAAAATTTAGAGAGAATTTCAATGTTATTATTTTTACTCAAAAATTCTATCCTAATAAATGCATCAAAGATATAAAAAGAAATACACAGAACTTAGTCATACAATCCATCAATTTATAATTTCTAACCTGATCCTCGGGGTCTCTAACTCTGCCATTTTCTTCATGTTTCATACAAACGAGAGTTTCTTTTACTATGGCAGCCGACATATTTGCTTGGGCGAGTCTATTTTTTCATAGGACAGTTTGCTCTCTACGATGAGCTCTGAATAACTTCGTAAATCTTTCCGTAACGTTGGGAGTTACATCCCTATTAACACATTTAAGACAATTACATCTTTGTTGTTTATCTGATCGTTTTTTATATATCTAAACATTGGATAGAGGCTTAACAGTTTTCTCTGAAAAATGACTGTTCTAGAAACAGGATAAATGGCAGTGAGCAGCATGCCGGGTTATTTACATTGACAGCTTCCGTTTGGTTTGAAACGCGACGATGACAATGTTACGGACCACCTGGGCTTATCATATTAGAAATTAGAAATTAATGAATGGAATGACTACGCTTTGTGCATTTTTCAAATCAGTGATTCTTTTCGTTTTTAAAATGGGGGGGTATAAAAGCTGTCGGGGGAGGGGATTAGGCAAAAAATATAGAAGAGTCCATTATGTTTCGATACGTTATCGTTGCAGTCTGGAGAATATCCCGTGGACTCCAAACAACGGTTCAGCTACGCCCTCTCTTGGCATGATGCAGACAGTCGTTAATCTCAGTATTCGGGGAGACACGGGGAAACCCAATGGAAGTCCATACGCTTCGCTTCCGTCAGTCATAGGGTATTGTCTATCTAAGCAAGCACTACATTTAAACGCCAGAACTGCTTCAAAACCTGATTTCATTGGTCATATAGAAAACAATATTGATTGTGATATTGACAATAACAATATTAGAGTTTCTATGGACAAATGTACACATGTATTTGGTAATTGTTTTCCTTGGTTTGTGTAATGCAGTTGGATTGAGAATAGGTAATGGTAGTCAGTGATAGTGAGAATGGTACATTTTCGTACATCGTGCACGCAGCGTTATAGACTATATTTTACTTTTTGATAGTACTGCTACCGTTACTTTCCTAGTTTAATGTGTGCGATATTACAATTCATTCTGATCGTTTCCCCATTAGGATTTGCTTTAAAATGTGAAAGCGGAAAGTTAAAAAGTTGCGTACAAATAGGATTCGCAACATAACGCTGCATTTTCTCAATATTAAGAAAGTAATCAGGCTCCTTTTTGACAAATGTATATTCAATATCTATGCTCATGACCTTCGTGATATAAATATAAATTTATCTTTGACAGAGTTTATGGATATCTTAAAAGACATTGGAAAAACATATTTTGTGAAGTCATAGAGAGTAATATAGGCAGTGTTCAATTTGCCAAGTACAAGTCTCGATCAAATAAAGTAATATTTATTAGTGAATTACTCATAAGTATTATTACGATTAATTATCAATTTTTTAAGAAAACCTTCAGAGAACCGGATAGTTTATCGATGTTTGAACAAAAAAAGACTATTCATTAGAAAGATATAAGAAACGCAGCGTTCCAGTAGAAATTACCACACGAGTTATCGAGTTTAAAAAGTTTTAAAATTCCCGGAAATTACACTATGTTTATTTTCGGATGCACAATTTTGTTGCAAGAAAGGAATGGGAACTACTGACGCCATCTTTGTATAACACTGTTTTATTAATAAATGCTTAGGTCAAGGTTTTACACAGCTTTTATTGATTTCAACATGCGTTTGATAGTGTTTACAGAAATATTTGTGTTTAATTCTGTTTCGACAAGATGTTCATTACAAAATGTTCAACTTTCTTCGTTCTATGTACAGCGCATTTAAGTCATTGGGGGTATTAGTAATGCATTTTTCGCTATTGGGTAGGTTTGACATAAGGTGAAGCTTTGTCAACGATATTGTTTCCATTATTTATTGAAGTAAACATTACAATATACAGGAGATATATGCATAGAGTTATACCAATTGTCTCTATTGTTGCTACTTTTTGCTGACGACGATTTAGCTTTATTTTCCGAAAACAAAGCGCATGCATACTTTGTACGATTATTGTAATAAATGGATCAAGCTTGATAAAACTAAAGTCATGGTCTTTAACGAATGATGTCCATTAAATGAAGACGGAGTGTGAGGGTGCAAATTTCTGTCGATCTGTGAAGAGCACATTACTTTGGGCAGGTGAACGATTAATTAGATTTATGGAGACCGTGGTGTGTTAAATCACCATAATGCACGGATTGTTAATGGTTGTGTCGCGGGAGTAAACGATTCTTAATTAAACATTCGTTTATTTAACCGTCAGACATACTGTAAGGATAGGGAAAACTTTCGATCTTGTATTGGAATTGTCAGATTTGAGATTTTCCAGAATTGGTTATTTGGGAATCTAGAGGTCACGCAGACTACAATTTTGGGCCTAGTTAGAAAAGGCGGGAGATATATTTAAACCGGATTGGTTACGCTAAATAAAGGGGCGTAGCTCCCACACGAAAATTCTTGGTTTTAATATGTCCCATCGCAACATTTTAGTTAGTCTACGCTTTTCTGCAAGAGAAAACAAATGTAGGAGACTCCGAGTTCAAATTTAGAAGACATTCACTCGTAAAATAATTATCCAAGGGATCGGAAGTCTGGAAAGTCAACGGACACGATTTTGGCGGTAGAAGCGAGCGAAGCTTGAAAGCACAAGGTATCTTGCGCCAATCTCATGTAATTCGTTGATATCAATATAACGATTTGTTTGATTTATTTGCTTATATTTCCATGAATTTATTTGTTTAAAATTCGTAGATCAATTTTCTTGGTATGAGTACAACCGTATTAAGTTCATCTATATGAATCCGTACAATGATATTCTTTATATAAGTCTGACGAAATGTTTGAATGTGTCGTCTTGATTGTTATAGGAAAATATGTATCTAAGAATTTCATGCCTTACCTTAGTTGTTATGAGTTACGAGAATCCGTATGAATTCATCGACCTTAGATGATTTCACATATGATAAAGTCTTGAGTGAGTATTGACTGAAATTAACGTTGTTAAACCATGAAGTGAGATTTCATATATGCTAAAGACTTGAATGTGTGTATTCTCTAGAATTAACGTAGTTAAGCCATGCAATGAATTTCATTCATTCACTTGTGTAATTGAGACGAGAACAGAACTGTTGTCTCGGGTGATGATAATGAGAGTCAGGTTGTATATTAATCTTATGAAACTAGATTTGTTTATGGTCTGCCATGTTTAGCTTGACCAGATAGCCTTTGGTATCTGTTGAATTCCGATAGAACGAGATCTGACATAACGAGAGGGGAATAATGATCCATTCCCAGTAGGATATCTGACAGAAGATTTAGGTTGCTTCTTTGTTTATTTTTGGAAGGTGAAATAGCTCCACGGGACGTATCCACGTACCTACCTATCGAAGTATCTACATATCACGCACTTACATATCCACCTACCCACACAAAGTTCGAGGGCAGAAAGAGGCGAGAAAATAGAGAGTTTGGAGAAGGGAAAAGTGGAAATGACCAAGAATAACAGTCACAGTGAATTTGGAATGAACCGGAAATAATCAGGTTATGAAGTTGTACAATGCAATGACTTCGATTGTTCACTCGATTCTATGATGAACTAATTCTATCATTTAAAACAGATCGGCTATTTATATAAGTATATTTGTGTTTTGAAATTCGGTGAATGATTTATTTCAAAAGAAGTGTATCTTCCTAATGTAATGCATTATCACGGTTGTTTCTGTAATTGATTAAATTGTTATTTTTTCCATGTACGAGGGCTCGTGTCATTCTGTTTTATATATCTGCTCAGATCTCTATCTATTCCACCTGTAAGTTTCACACTTTATATTGATATTTACTCGATCCGGGCAATAACACCGAAGGCGATCACCCTCTAGATAACAATAACCAAATTTCCACTACAACCCACCCCAACAAAGTGGGGGCCATACGTGGAACGGAGTTTAGAATATAGCCGCCAAACATGCTGATGTGAGTGTACATTTGTATTAACTTGATCTTGTTTTCTCTAAAGCTCGAGACACTTTTAGCCGATATAGCGCTAAAACAATGATTGCTGATTTGAACATAACATTTACTTAAATTATAGTTTCATGTCTGAAACATTTTGGTATGCAGGTTGTTCCATTTTGAATTACGCATCAGCCGTATATGGTCTTCATCAGGATAACACGCTGAAGTTGTACATTTTTAATAACATTTGTTAAATGTAAACATCTACTTCTGATTGCAGAGTTAATTTTTTTGCTTGAAAGAGTCCTTCTTATGTATTAAAGGTAAGATAATTTAAGTATGTAACAGGACGAGGCCGTGTTGAGATTGGATTTAGCAAAGACACTGAATGTATTTTCGTGATTGAGATGTTTATTCATATTGTACTGGAACAATTATTAAAATAATGGCAATTAATCAAAATCAAAATGCATATAACGTATTTTACAGATTCAGCTATGGACGCCTTAATCCCATCCTTTAGTATGGTCTTGTTTGCAATCCCTTTTCATCCTTTTACGAGAGTGCTGTAAATATAGTCTAGTTTTCAAGATAGTAGTCGGTATTAACAGAGTATGCAATCTACAAAAGAATAAATTCGCTTGATAAGTAGTGATGCACTTATGCTGTCATCGAATTAAAGGCGTTTGGATGCGTACGTAAAGTTTCATAACTATAAGGTTTAGTGAAACACTTTTAATTTGTATAGTTTGAGTCTACTTATCTATATAAGAAATTATTTATTTGTCAATTTCACAGGCAAGTATTACAAGTACTCTGTCTTCTAAACATCCACCAGAAAACTATATTTCATCGCTTCATCGCTTCATCGCTTCTCTCAATTTTGGGATACAGGAAACTTCTGAGAATATTTTAAGAATCGTGCAGTATTATAAACATCCGACAAGGATATGTAGGCCAAAGAAACCTATTAAACAAAAACAATTCTTTAGTTAAGTAGTTAAACAATTAATTTGAAACGCAATGCACTGGACATTTTTGGATACTGAGATGAATTAGTGAGTAGCTTGCCTAAAAGTGTCAAGTGATGAGGTTACCATTTTCAACAATCTTCATGTAAAACTTAATGACCCTTGTTCTATTTATTTCCCTGTCTCATGGAGTACCTCTGTGAGATCACAAAAGCCATGCTTAACATGCATACACCGATCACATTAGTAGTAGAGTGGGATACTTTAGACCCAAAGGTATTATAGAAGGAAAACTACCCTGGGACAGTTTAGACCCAAACGGGAAGTTAACATGGGTTTGGGACTGTCTAGACCCTTGGCTTTTGGGACTTGTAAAGACTTACTGGTTTGGGACTGTTTAGACCCAAACGGGAATGGAATGGAACTTGGACAAACTAGCCTCAAAGGGTTTATATAAGGGACCGTCTAGTCTGAAGGGGGAAATTGAACAAGGCGTGCCTGTCTAGGGACAATGGGAATTTAACATGTTGGGACTATATGGAGCACTAGATAAAAATTGAACATGGATGGGACTGTATAGGGACAGGAGAATTGGATAGGGTGACGTCACGGTACTGGACACTTGGGAAACAATGGCAACAATGTTGCAAGTGGCTGACCTCAATCGAGCGGAGTACTTAGGAACAGTGTTGCAAGTGGCTGACCTGAATATGCGCTTCTCTAGGGACAAGGAACAAATACAGACATAGACAGAGGCAGGATTAGAGACATGATTAGAGACATTGACATACATAGATTTATCGACATAAATCTATCACACAAACATACTATACGGACAAGGGGAAATTTAACATGGGTGGGACTGTCTAGAGACAACGGGAATTGAACATGGGACTATCTAGGGATAAGGGGACCTTGAACATGGATGGGCCTGTCTGAGGACAATGGGGAAATTGTATAGGGCCTGTCTAGGACAAGGGTGGTACAGGACCAAACACAACAGCGACAGAGACAGACATATACAAATGCAAACCCGAGATTTATATATCAAGCATTACCTAGACCTGAAATTATGTTGGCCGTGTTCATAAATTTTCATAATTGTAATGATGCTTTAAATAGCTATAATCAAGGAAAAGACCAACGCCAAAATGGATGTGACTAAAAGTAACGCTAAAATTACCAAATTGTCCCAGAATTTAACGGAAACTAAAACATATTCCTGAACATTAGGTTACATTGGTTTAGACTAAAATGGATAAACCTAGTAACTATTTACAGCCTCAGCTTGTGTGACGATACTATTTAAAAACTCTAGCATCTATTTATAGCTACAACCTGTATAAATTCCTATTAAAATATCCAAGTCTATATTTATAGCCTCAAAATTTCTAGCTTCAATGACGTCACTATACTGGACACTAGGGGGAAAATGGCAACAGAGTTGCAAGTGGCTGAGCTGAATACGCGCTACTGTAGGTAGGTAGGTAGGTAGGTGAAATGAACTAGATAGGGACAAAGGGAGTTTTATATGGACAAACAAAGACAAATAGACATACAAACACATACACTCCAAACGCCTTGTGTTAGCTTAGAATGTACGAGAAGGAGATAAAATCTCACAAAATAGACTATCTCTTACATCACTAAAAATACTATCTGGAACAGCGCTAGTGTCTATTTATAGTCACAACTTTAAGGACAGCCTATAGAAAAACCCTAGCATATATTTATAGACACAACTTGTAGGAAATTCCTATGGAAAAACCCCAAGTATATTTATAGTCTTAAAACACAAACCTTATATATAGGGACTCCGTTGCGTCTAAACTTTCGTCATTTGCAAGTTTACAATCAAGGTGAAACGAGCGCACGATTTCACTGAGAAAGAAGATGAAGAAAGTTAAAGGCAGGGACGTGAGATATCGCCTCGCACACGAGCTGAAGTTTTCAAGTCCACCACCACCATTATCACCTGAAAAATATTACCACATTTGAGAGACGGATAAACGCTCCTCAAGAAAATTTAGAACCACGGCCTACACGTACATATTGAACTTTAAAGACTGAAAGTCAGACGTACCGCTAGAGAAAACAGAGGGGTTCATCATCGATTTTTGGGATTCTTTGTTAACCACACTGAAACGGCAATGTTGAGCCAACGAAGACGATCGCTTGACACTTTCCATTTATCACAACATTCTGAAGTGTACCGTTTGGATCGAGTTTAGCAGTCCAGCAGAATTGACACCTTCCAAAGTCTTCGACAAGATTCAACACGTTCAGCAGTCCAACGACAAGTTTCACATTACCGATCGAAAATCGACACTGTACATGGCCCACGTTTCTCTTCTAAAAGGGGCCGGACGAAAAAAGATGTTATTGGTGGACAACCTTCGCAGCACCAAAAAGAGCCTCGTCCAAATTAACAACACTGAAGACAAGATGTGTTTAGTCCGAGCCATCGTCGTGGGACTAACATATGCCGATAAGAACGACAAGGCGAAATGGAAAAGAGATTGGAAGAAATTCGAAGATCGGACCAACCTAAACAACAAAGAGAAGCAGAACTCCTGTTACAGCAAGCGGGTCTATCGAAAGACATACCCTGCGGCATTCCTGAAATGCAAAAATTGCAAGACGTCTTGGCTCCACACTACACCTTGAAAGTATACCCTCGATGCCATTACCACTATCACCGGATTACTCGGATACAGTTATTACTGTGAGAAATGTGACTATAGCTATAACAATCGAGAGCAACACAAGCATTGTGGATCGAAATGTGAGGGATGTTTGGTCTCTAAACCTTGTCTTGAAGAGGGACAACAACGAGTGCATTGCCCTGCTTTTCAGCGCACTTTTGTCAGCCCAACCTGTTACCAACAACATCTGAAGACACAAGGTTCACAGCAGAAAAGTGCTTGTCAACTCCTGAGATTGTGCCCTACTTATGGACCAGTCATACGTACCAATAATGCCAAGGCACGCATTTGCTAAGGAAAGAAACGATCTAACATTTGCCACCAAATCGTGGACTTGGAACACGAATGTTACATTCAAAAATACCACCCACAATAGGAGGAGAAAGATGACCACAAGAAGAAAGGGAATTTCATTTTTTGCTGTTTCAAATGCATGACAGAGACTGGAATTCACATTCCTAATTTCTGCGTGGCTCATCGAACGTGCAAGAAGTGCATCTAAGGACCGATCTTTAGACATTGCCCTTACTGTAGCAAGATTCCTGGAGGACGTGAAAAAATCTTTCAAGGACCAAACACGCTGACCGATCTCGCCCAATGGATCTTAGACCCTGTCGACGAAACATGGAGTCAAGAGGACATCGAACATTACGGAACTTGCCATTGCTATGCCACGTTGATGGCTCAGAATTTCTCAGGATACGATGGACAATTTCTTCTCAGATACTATATGGAAAAAAGTATTGAACGTTCTAAAGTGACTTTGAACGGAGCCAAAATCATTTCCATGCAAGTGGGACGAGTACAGTTTAAAGATTCGATGAGTTACTTGGCCATGCCTTTGAGCCAAAAGCCTAAAATATTTGGAATGCCAGAAATGGCGAAAGGCTATTTTCAAAACCGAAGCCAATCAACATGCTGTTCTGTCACATTTGCCTGATGCTCACTACTACGATCCCGAAAATATGTGCACTGAACAACGAGAAGCTGTTAAAGTATTGTCAATTTTGCTGTGGAAAATTTCGAGAATTATTTATGGAGCACGGAGGAATCGAAAGCCTGCACCATTGCCAAAAGCGTGTTCCTTAGTGTACCGCGAACGATTCATGCCCGAGAAGACCCTGGCTGTCATAATCCCTCAAACGACGAAATTTGTCAAACGTCAATACTCAGTCAAAGCTCTACGCTGGCTACATTGCCTGTGTGACAAGGAAGACAAATGGATCCAACACGCCCGAAACGGAGGAGGTGAAAAGACTATTGGAACGAATTCGGTGGATGGCTGAGACTTAGAAAACCCTCAGATCGTGTACGAGTTTAACGGCTGCTTATTTCACGGATGTCCGACCAGTTACCGTCAACGTGACACTAAAAATCAGTCTTTACAACGTACCATGCAAGACTTGTACGAGTCCACATGTAAACGGTGCTTGAAGTTAGAACAGCAAGGATAGGAAGTGGTGGAAATGTGGAAACTCGAGTACGATCACCGTTTGAAAACCGATCCCGAATTTAAGCGTATCGTGGAAAGTTACAAGTTGGTGGACCCTCTGAACCCAAGGGACAGTTTCTATGGAGGATGAAAGAATGCCACCTCTTTGCTGTACCACGCTGACGAGGAGAAAGGAGAAGAAATCAAATACTTCGACGTGTGTTCGCTGTATCCTTACGTGTGCAAATATTGTCACTTTTACGCAGGGCACCCACAATTGCTGACGGAACACATCGACCTGGACAACATTCGACAATACGAAGGATTGATTAAATGTAAAGTCTTGCCTCACACGGACTTGTACCATCCCGTTTTACCTTACCATTGCCAAGGAAAACTGATGTTTCCCTTGTGCCGTACTTGAGCCGAAACGTGCAACCAAGACCAACCTTGTCAGCACACCCAGGAAGAATGCACCTTGACAGGAACGTGGGTCATCGTGGAATTGTTCAAAGCTCTGGACCTGGGATACCAGTTATTAGAAGTGTACGAAATTTACCACTTTCCCAAGACAGAACAGTATCAAAACAATGACGAGACTCGAAAGGGCATTTTCGCAGACTACATGAATGCCTTTTCGAAACTGAAACAAGAAGTCAGCGGTTATCCTTCCTGGTGTCACACTCCCGAAGACCAAATAAATTCAAAGAGAAATACTTTGAGCAGAAAGACATAACTTTAGATCACATCAAGAAAAACGAAGGTCGACGATAGTTAGCCAAAGTGATGTTGATTTGCTTGTGGGGAAAAATGGCACAACGACCGTGTAAACCCAAGATGGTGTATTTGACAGAAACTTTCCGCTACTTCCAGGTGATTCACGACAAAACCAAATAGATGAAACACGTGGATGTCCTTCGTGAAGACTTGATCCTGGTCAATTACGAAGAAGAACTGAACTTTGTACAACCCGACGAATTTGGAAATGTCATTATTGCGGCCTACGTGACAGCCCGTGCTCGTTTAAAATTGTACGAAGCCTTACACCAGTTAGGAGATCGTGTGCTGTATTTTGATACGGACAGTTGCATCTACATCGATCGCCTTGGTCACTGTCACCCTGACATCTAAGAAGACCGTTTAGGAGCCTGGACGGACGAGCACCCCGACGACAAGATTCTAACTTTTGCTAGTGGCAGTCCCAAAGATTACGGTTACGAATACCGGAACCTACAAGGAGAAGTGCACACCGAGTGTAAAGTAAAAGGATTGACTCTTAGTCATCGCACCAGTCAAGTGGTCAACTTTGTTGAACGAAGCCTTGCAAGCTGGAGAGGATCAACACTTTAAAGTAACCATCTACGAACCTCACAAGATTGTACGTTTACCCACACAACAAATCGTCAGTCGACCCTCAGAAAAATTGTATCAAATCGTGTAGCAGAAGAGAGTGCGATTTCACAAGCACTTCACTTTACCGTACGGACACGCTGATATTGGTCAGTATATAAAAAGGGAAAACGTCCAAGACCGATAGACATTCTTCTAGGGTATGTATTTTTGTCTTTAGTGTTCAAATTTAAAAATTTTGGAATAAACGTGTCTTGAAAAGAGTATAAAAATCCTTGTCTTGTTTCTGTTTGTTTCAAAAGTGACATTCCCTGCACTATGGCTACCTCTTCTTTCTCTGTTTCCTCTTTCTCAACTCACTTTCAAAGTCATCGACGAAAAGTTAGATCGTGCCAGTTGGGAGGCCATGTATCTCCGCCATCCCTTTGACATGTTAATTGCTGGACTAAGCGGTTCAGGCAAAACCAAATTTGTCAAACGTGTGATCGAATATAAAATCATTTGATAGATCGTCCACCTCAATGTATTGTGTGGTGTTACAAAGAGTGGCAATCGGCATACAGTCTCCTGCGAGAAAGTCAAGGAGATTCCATCGCTTTAGCGAAGACGACGGGATCATGTATGACCCCCGTCAAACACATCTGGTCATCTATACATTGGAAGACATGAACGGGGAAGTGTTAAAAGGAACATTTTACGTGCCCGAGTTACAACGCGTGACCAAAAAAGAAGACGAAGTGTACGACATCGAAAGCATTGTCGATCAAAGAACCCGTAAAGCGGGAAAACTACGTGTCAAAGAAGTCAAAGCCCGTTGGAAAGGATATTCTCCCAGTTTTGATTCGTGGATCGACGCTTCGCTAGTCATCGACTATTAAAAGATGTGACCATCATGCCCTTCAACACAGCCTCAACCACAACAGTGACCACTCCTTCACCGAGTTCTTCTCTGCAAGATGTCCAAAAGCAACCGTTGTGGGTGCGGAGAACGTGTGCCTAAAACGCAAATCGTCTTTTTCTGCCAAATCTTGTAGTGTATTGTGTCATCGGTGCTGCCATCGCCAATTTGAGTTTGCAACAAGGAGACAAACAATTGTGAACCATTTTACTGAGCAGTTGCATCGGTTACCTTCTCCTCAACCCTTCCCTGAAATACTCTACCAGTATCAACTGGAACCTTGCGTCCAACGTCAGTCACCCTTCGAACCGTCACCACCACCACAACAACAACCCTGATTTGGACACTACTTTGACTTCGAGTGACCCCTCGGAAAGCCGAACTCTGGAATTATGAATAACCAATTTTACTTAACTTTACCCTGTGACAGTTTCAAAGATGTGTTTCCTCACAATAGTTTGTGTTGTTTCACGGCCAAAGTACCTCAGGCCATCCAACTGGATCACGGAGCGCATTGGAAAGTGGCTTTGGTCGAAATCATTCATCCCACAAAAATCCTAAACCTCACCGAAAATCAAACGAAGTTTTGGATCGAATTCCGGAATATACAAGTACAAGAAAACTTGGATACCAACGATCCTGGTTTTTATCAATCCAAAAAACCATCACAAACCAATTCTCACCTGAGCCTCTATGAGATGAAAATTACTGCAGGCTATTATTTCAACGGTCAACATCTGGTGGACGCGATTGCCAGTATTTTCGACACTTATTTGGCAAAGCCCTGAATAAAACAAAACAAAACTGCCACGATCGAGCACCATAGAGAGGCTCATCGCTTACTGATGAAATTTACGGATGCCCAAACGATGTCCATCACTTTTAATCCCAGTTTGTTTGACATGTTGGGTGGAGAGAAGATCACATTATCTAATGGTCAGGTTTCCCCTGACATCAGCATCTTCAGGAACAGCCGATTTTTAAATTTATTTCGTCAACCGGTAGAATTGAACAAAGGCTTGAATTTGATCTTTGTGTACACCGATGTGGTGGAATACAACATGGTTGGACACACATCCGCACCGTTACTGCTAGTCATTCCTTTCAAAGTGGATTCTGCCGTGACTGCTAACCAGAAAAGTGGAAACACCTATCATGTTCACCGCGAATGTGTACATCCTCATTATTTACCCGTCAGTAAGTTATATTTCGACACTGTCAACATTGGTATAAAATGAGATCTGAGACAAAATATTCCATTCTCCAAAGGAAATGTCACGGTGAAACTCCATTTTCGAAAAAGATTCTGTAACGACTTGCACGTCATGTATCCTGTGTACCGAGACGTCGCTCACCAGGACATGGTTTATGCTGAAATCGGCCTTTCGTTCGGTGGCCTCCGTTTTGAAAACGATGGTGACACGAGGATTGCACACCTTAAAAGATGCCGATTTGACGCAAGGCAAAGAATTTCTCCAAAATGTCATCATCGTCAAACAAAATCCCAAAGAAGCTTTCTTGAGAGAATCCAAAAATATCTTGCTTCAAACTGGTAAAGACATTTTGGGCCGATGAAAAACTCTTATAAATGCACTGGACGCTGACCAGTCAGACATTCCTGCTTCCCTGACACCACAGCAAGGACAAGGCAGAAAGAGACGACGAAGAAACCCCTCCAGAGGACTTCACACACCCAGAGCTAGAAAGACAAAGAAAAGAAGAACCGTCAGAGAATTAGACGTTTTTGATTATTAAACAGAAAAATAATGCACCGAGAATCTTGAGAATGTTCCTAGTCGGAACAGCATCTGTTTGCCACCCACTATGATGACGATGCAAAAATCCCAATGGGCAGAATTTCATCCCATCTCCTCTTTGACAATCTCAAAGACCCTATCGAATTTGAAATCAAAGGACAGCTCGAAAATTACATCGATCTGAATAGCTCTTACTTGTACCTGAAACTCAAAGTGATCAAAATGGACGACACCGCTTCGGGAGCCGATGCTTGAGTAGCTCCCGTCAACAATTTCATGCATTCCTTGTTCAGCGAAGTGGATTTGTACTTGAATAACAAACTAGTCAGCAGCAGCATGGATACTTACCCTTACCGAGCATACCTTGAAAATCTCTTGACGTACGGGAAAGACCCCAAGAATACTCATCTGGATGCTTACGTGGTACGGAAACCTGATTCAGCAGGCGAGGACAAGTTTAACGACATGGTCCTGACAGCAGCTGACTATCTCCTCAATGCGGGCTTTAACGACCGTCGAAAGAAAATCCTGCAATGACGTAGTTTAGAACTGACGGATCGTTTGCATTTGGACATGAGGTTGCACGAAAAGGATTTGCTAAACGTGGTGGATATCCGCCTGAGACTGAATTGTAGCAGTACCGTTTTCCATTTGATGGCCCATGCCAACAAGTACAAAACCATCATCGAAGAAGCCAGATTTTACGTGCAACGTGTGGAAGTGTTATCTAAAGTGGGAAACGACATCAGCCAGACTTTGAGCAGAAAGACCGCCAAGTATCCAATACGACCGTGGAAGTGAAAACCTTCACCATTGCCGCTGGACTCCGATCCAAGATCGAAGAGCATCTGTTCCAGGAACCCGCTGGGTAGCTGTCTACTTTCCCGACGATGGCCAGTTGGCGTATTTTGATTCGCATGCATTACCACCTTTGGAAGACGACGTCATCGACTTTATGAGAAGAAATGGCCAGACGACACGATTCAATAATGTGAAATTACAAGGCACGGGATCCATAGTGTGTGGACAATATTGTGTGTTTTCTTCATCAACGCAATCATGGATATCCCTTAGAACATTTAGTGACTTATTTTGATCTTGACTCTTCTAGAAACGATCATAAAGTAGATAAATGGTTTTGTGACCATTATGGATATATCTTGTCTTTAGCTAGGAAACGTAGTGTACATTAATGGCCAAATACCTCCATCAGTAGAAATCTAACTTGACTTCACAACGTTGTCAACCCTGTCAATAAGTTGCTGTTTGAAAAAAAAAATGATATTGTATGGATTGTTATTTATTTGGTGGTTGTTTGTTGGTTGAATAAAAATGTATTTTTTTTTAAAAAAAAAGGGGGGGTTTCTGTGGTTTGTTTTTTTAAAAAAAGTTTATTATTATATATTCTCTTTCACTTTTCTCTATCCCTCTACATTAGATGAGCTACAGCGTTCCTACCAAAAACTGTAGGGATGTTTTCTATCGCGTCCGCGCGCAAGACATATAAATTGAAGCGGTCGCCAATCTGGCCATGGACACAAACTAAACCGGTAACATCAAAAGCAGCCACTACATCCACTGGAACCACGTCAGCAAATCCCAAGAGAAGGCAACAAAGAAAGAAAAACCCTGAACTTTTTCCTATTTGTCAGCTATTCCAGAACAGGCACAACCAAGGCAACAACAAAAACGTAAAACTCGACTCACAGCCAATCAAAGCGCAGATGTGGTCAACTACATATTTGACCAAGCCGAGAAAATTGGAATTGGAATTATGATGGCTGATCAAATTGCTGCACTAAATTACATAGAAGAACTAAGACAATGATGAATTCATAAAAAAGGGCAGAATGTCAAGGGAAATTCACTCTACCACGTGAACCACTATTTTTGCATGCGGCTCTCAGGCTGAAAAAATAAGGGATAATTTCCATTTGACTCCAATTCCATTACTGGCATTAATATCCAACGAGCTGATCAAGGTTCACAGCATGGAAACACCAAAATTCCAATAACCGCCTGAATACGAGCACCTAGCACTCGGAGATATCATCTGCCCGAGTATATTTGAATCAGAAATCAGATGGAAGTTCATGCCGCCTCAACACCTGACGGGATTACTGTTTCCTGAGGAGCATTAACTCAGTCCTTTTTAGGGCTATTACATCATTGCCTCTTAACACGGGATTTCCTTTTGGCTCGAAATCCCGATTAGAGAATACTTCACTAAACAAATACGATCATTCAATCACCGTTCTAAATTAACAACCAATCATCCTAACAAGATCATACAAATTTGTACTGGTCTCTTAGACCTACCAGTTTTGTTTGATACAAATAATAAATATGTACACTATGTACTTCTGAAATTTTAAATCAAGATAGGAAAATTTATTACTTATAATCGAGACTCTAATTACGATTGTGGCTTACACAAAATTGGTAATAGGAATCACCAATTATGTAGATAACTGGGTTGAATTTGATAATATTATATGGCGTTTCGGGAATCTTACGGCTGGCGTTTTCTGTCTCCTTCCGAGTCCCTCTCCTCCCTGCCTACTCGGACATTTAAAGACGAGTGTGTGGGCCGATTCCTACTTGTCTATAAATCAGGTGCCCCGAAGATCGAGTAAGCACGGAACCGGGGTGACGACATAAGAGCAGTGCCCAATCCAATGAGGCGTCTTATCCTGTAGTAAACAGACATTTATTTACATTGCGTGTTGGGTCCATTCCCAATCATGATAGCCTTTCATACAGGTCGTATGGGACTTATTGTCCCACGAACGGTTGGCTAAATCAAACAGCACACTTTATGTGCATGAAAGCGTAGAGGAATGTGGCACTATCCCGTCCCCATCGAAAAAAATCAATCAGCAACCCCCTCCCCCCGTTTGGGGGCATTAACCGGTCGCGCATATCCTACTGGGCGAATGCGACCTTGATCCAACTAAAGGAAAGGAAAGTCTGGCCATCCATTGTTGACTAGTCAATGCGTAAAGATGTCGTCTAAATTTGCTAAGCTGAACGATGCCCACGTGCATTTATATCGTGTCAGGCAAACCCGGATGCGGAAGTCGGAAGAAATAGAGAATATCAGGATACTTAAAGTGGCACAAGACCTCATAGAAGAAGTCTTTATAGAAGAAATGAAGAAAGAAGAGGAGATGTGGATAGAGAGATATAGGCTGCAGAAACAGCGGAGAGAGCAGCAACAGTAGCACTCATATGTCTGGAAGAGATGTCTATTCTCTCTTGCCTAATAAAATACCAGAGAAACATATACGTAAATTATATACTGGTTACTGTGATTGAAGGAATGTACATCACTGCGCGTGTCAATAAAATCTATACAGAAATAGTCAGTCAACACTAACCATACTTGTCTTAAAATGACATTTATAACTGAGCTTTAAGCCTTTAGTGTTTTTATTAATCGCTCTCCAGACCATGAGACTTATATAAATATATGAATAAAGTTTGTTAATGTTATACATGACTTAGTTTTGTTTTGGTATGAAAACAAAAACCGAGACATAGAAATGAGACACTCAAGTGAGACACGAAAATGAGACGTATCACATACAACTTAATATCTTAAATATAGGTCTCAAAAGGTATATCTCAGAAATTAGATGGATGTTATAGAATAAATACCAGCGAAACATATATCTGCAAATAAGAATAGCTGGTTGCTGTGTTGAAGGAATGTACATCACTGCGCATGTCTATAAAGTCTGTACAGAAATTACAGTAGTCAGCCAGTACTAACCAAACTTGTCTCTAGATGAAAATTACATAAGAAAGAAATGCATAAAGGTACATTAAAGACACACACTTAGTGACACACTAGATACACACACTAGATATACCATACAATGACATACAGATACACAAGAGATACATTAAGGTTAACGGAAGAATTAAAATCCCCATAGCTATCACGTATCATAACCCATCGATGTAACACGTAGCTATAAATAGATACTAGCATTTTACAAAAGGAATTTCCATAAGTTGTGACCATAAATAGATACTAGCGGTTTTTTAAATTTCTGACTTGCCTAGTGTGAGATTTAAATTATATACTAACACTAAGGCACTTTAGATAATGTGATGGACAGTATTTTTTGTGGTGTAAGGGTTAGTCTGTTTTGTGCGATTTCATCTTCTTCGTTTACATTCTGAGCTAAACACAAGACTTTTGGGATAGTTTGTTTAGAGGGTATTAAATGCTATAATTAATGTGATGGATAGTATTTTTATGGTGTAAGGGTTAGTCTATTTTGTGAGATTTTATCTTCTTCGTTTACATTCTAAGCTAACACATAACGTTGGAGTGTGTGTGTGTGTGTGTGTGTGTGTGTGTGTGTGTGTGTGTGTGTGTGTGTGTGTGTGTGTGTGTGTGTGTGTGTGTGTGTGTGTGTTGGTCTTTGTTTGCCCTATAAAACTCCCTTTGTCCCTATCCAATTCATTTCACCTGTCTACAGGGATAGCATTAGTGGTTTGATGAATAATATTTTTATGATGTAAGTGATAGTCTTTTTGTGAGATTTCATCTTCTTCGTTTACATTCCCTTTGTCCCTCTCAAATTCATTTCACCTACCTACCTATCTACAGTAGCGTGTATTCAGATCAGCCACTTGCAACACTGTCGCCATTTTCCCCCTAGTGTCCAGTATAGTGACGTCATTGAAGCTAGAAATTTTGAAGCTAGAAATATGGACTTGGGTTTTTAAATAGGAATTTCCACAGGTTGTAGCTATAAATAGACACTAGGGTTTTTAAACAGGATCGTCACACAAGTTGAGACTATAAATAGTTTCTAGGTTTTTCCATTTTAGTCTAAATCAATGTAACCTAATGTTCCGGGATTTATTTAGTCTCCGTTACATTCCGGGACAATTTCGTATTTTTAGCGTTACTTTTAGTCACATTCATTTTGGCGTTGGTCTTTTCCTTGATTATAGCTATTTATAGCATCATTACGATTATGCAAATTTATGAACACCGCCAACATAATTTCAGGTCTAGGTAATGCTATATATATAAATCTCTGGCTTGTATTTGTATATGTCTGTCTCTGTCTCTGTTGTGTTTGGCCCTCTACTACCCTTGTCCCTAGATAGGCTCTATACAATTTCCCATGGTCCCTAAACAGGCCCATTCACGTGCAAGGCCCTTGATAGTCCCATGTTCAATTCCCATTGTCCTTAGACAGTCCCACTCATGTTAAATTTCCCTTTGTCCATATAGCAGCCCACCCATGTTAAATTTCCCCTTGTCCGTATATGATCCCACCCATGTTAAATTACCCTTGTCTGTATAGTAGCCCACCCATGTTAAATCTCCCATTGTCCGTATAGTATGTTTGTGTGATAGATTTGTGTAGATAGATTTATGTATGTCTATATCTCTAACCCTGTCCATGTCTCTATGTCCCTTGTTCCTAGAGTAGCTCCTAGGTCAGATACTTGCAACACTGTTCCTAACTACTCCGCTCGATTGAAGTCAGCCACTTGCAATATTGTTGCCATTGTTTCCCATTGTCCAATACCGTGACGTCACCCCTCTCCAATTCCTCTTGACCCAATAGAGTCCCTCTAGTTTAAATTCCCATATTACACTATACAGGGCTACAATGTTAAAATCCCTATAGGGCCGGGACACTTTTTTCCTTAAATTAACTCATATTACCCTATTTCGCACCCATATGCTACTATTGTTTAACATTAACGATTGATTTTCTGCATCTATTTTAACTCGGCATGTATTTTCAGAAGAATAAGAAACAAACGCAATACAAATTACCAGAACTTTATTTCCTTATTTTGTTTTCTGTCATAAGAAAATAAAAGAACGTAAACATTTAATATATGACAACTATGCTAATGAAATCGTTTCATCCTTTGGTCCTACAACATTAAACATTAAACAATATTGCAGTATTTTTTATAATAAAAAATCAGTTATAGCTCGTGTTCTTAGATAAACATATAGATAAACAAACTAGCAAGCAAGTAAACCAGTAATGACCAGTCCGATTGCAGTAGAACTTTTCGTTTAGTCAGTGGACATAACAAATCTGTTTAATAGTTTGAAAACAAAAAACAACAACAACAACAACAACAAAGCTGGTATTGTCCTCCATGCGGTAACGGCAACTGCGACGATTAATAGTATTAACATTAACTATTGATTCCGTTAACATACGTCCATGTAGATGTTGTTGTTCAAATTGGCCTACAACGGTAGCTATTATTAAATGATCTTGCAAGCAAACTATATTAAAAATGCATAACTCGCAAACAGAGTCAACAGCTGGCGTTCGCAATTGGCTGCTGACGTTTGCAATAGAACTCTAAGTATTAGCATTAGAAACCCGCGGATATAACAAGTGTCGGTCTGGCAATCACAGGATACTAGCGCTCGTTTGATTAATAAGCAGAGAGATCGTAGAATAAATAAATGTCATCTCTCGGGTCATGTATTGTTTATCACAGCAAACGACTTAAGAGACCGTGTTGCAGAAAGAGAGAAAGAGAAAAAAGACCCAGTAAAAATTATATTGGCTTACTGTGCCGCAACTCGTTAAACGAAGCATGTTCTTTGATTTTGTTTCCCCTTTCTGTCATCAAATTAGGATCACTTTTATACTTTTTAGACCAAGCCATCGCGCCATTAGTTCAGTTTTCTTTTCGTTACCGAAGCACGACTCGTCTGGTGGCAAAAATATAAAGTGTTGGCTGACGCAAGCAAAGAAGAATTTAATAGCACTGTTCAAAGGAACCTGTACAGGCTAATTCAAATTTCATCGGTAAGTGTCTTACAGATCAAAGGTAAGATATATTTATTGTTTTTCTAAATTTCACAACCTTTCGTAATAATAATAATAATAATAATAATAATAATAATAATAATAGTGTTTGTTTGTTATACAGGCCGCTGGCTCATGATACATATTCATGTATCTTGCAGAACAAAAAGGTGTTTGAGTGTGCAACAAAAGAACATCATATCTTTTGGAAGTGTTGCACATGAAAGTAATCATTATTTCATTTTTTTCTTATTGGATGAAATACAAATATATTTACAAAGTAATCATACAATTTAATTTAAATTGAACCCTAAAGCCTGCATGGAGCAAGTTTTGTGATATTGATCTAGAGTCTTATGTAGCCGGAGTCGATGATAAAACGGTTTTTCTAATCTTTAAGGTTCTTATAGCAAACATTGCTAAATTAGTAATCAGAATTTTACTGGTATCATTTTGTATAAAAGTTTTACCTTTTCTAAAACTAGATTTTTATGTACAAAGGTGGGTAGATATTTTCTTCGTAATTGTTCATATAGCCGACAAGCAGTAATAAAATGGAATTCATTTTCGATATTAACGTTAAAATTTAGATACAACCTTTCTTCATAACAAATATTTTTATATTCTCCTGTGTTACCTCTGATTGGCAAGTTTCCCACTCTATACATAGTGATTATATAACACAACTCGCTTTTTCCTAACAAGTTTAGATAACTTTGACAAGTGAATTCTGCTCTCGATTGCCAATAGAATCGCAGTCTTTCCTTTGACTTAATCTCGTCCTGCAGCTTTTGCCTAAAATATCCTCACATTTCTAACTGAACAATCTATGAAATGTAGTTTCATCATTTACTCCCAGAGTACACCAAACATTGCCAAATCCAAACGTAAAAGGAGCTTTTTAAACATTTTTAGCCCAGTAATCACAATTTACCCTCTCCCCAATCATAACCATAAACTGCAATATTGTTTTGGGCATCTGCTTCTGGCATTTTTTGAATTCTTAGCCAATATTTCAAAATACGTTTATATTTTATACTCTGCATGCTAATTCTTCCCAATTCATTATATACGAATGCATTTGGAGTGGACTTAGATATACCAAGAATAAATTTACAAAATGACAAATGAACTTTTTCAATATCATTTGCATCATAAAACCATCGAACCCAGGCCCAGTAGTTAAGGATGGGAGATATGTTCCAGTCAAAAAGACGAAGGAATCCAGTTACGGGTAATCTGCCAAATTTTGAAAGATTTTGCTTCAAAATATGCATAGGCTTCGGTGCTTGCAACGATAGAGTTTTCTGGCACATAAACCAGGACTTTTGGGGTTTAAAAAAAAATAGGCATCCTAGATACTTATAATATGATTCAATTTTTACCCATGGATAGCCATAGTACCACTTTTCGTAACTTCTGAGATCGCCACCTCTGCGAAATACAGTCAAGTTAGTTTTTTCCATATTCATTTTAAATTCCCATTTTAGACAATATGTATGCATTCTGTTGGGCATATTTTGCAAATGGTCGGCAGTATAAGCAAATACAATTAAATCGTCTGCATACAAAAGCATAAATAGTTTTAAGGTTTCTACCGACACTCCCCAGTTCATTCAGTAAAAAATGGTTTCAGATCGTTCAAAAAAACCCCCCAAAAAACAGGGGCCCCGAGTGGCCGAGTGGTCTAAAGCACTCTCCGTTACGGATCACTGCCATCTCACCTCTGTCTGCGTGGGTTCGAGTCTAGGATTCGGCGAATGTGGATATGTGAGAAACCTTGCCAGTAGCTTCTCGTGGGTCGGTG
>JAECUM010027149.1:0-37892 GCA_016617855.1 Megalonaias nervosa | reverse complement strand
CTGTATATCATTGAACTCACAAATCTTAATGTCCTTGATTGTAATATCAATAGCCATTCAAGATCATTCAGATAATGTTAAATATTTTGGATGCTATTGATTGTAATATCAATAGCCATTCAGCCAATATTCTGAGAATGCTCTTTTGATTTGTTCATTTGAAGAGGTGCAGTTGTCTGGGACAGATCCAGGGGATTTCAGGGTTAAATTGAAAATCTTCTGTTTTCCAGTTGAAATAGTTCATTACAGTGTTACGTGTCTAGGCTCGTACAAAAGTAACAAAGAAAAGAGTGAAGCCAACAAGCTTTGTAAAATTTAACAAAATAATTTATTTCCCTAGAAAAACAAGGTAAAAATCAGAAAAAGGACTTACGGTTTATGAATCTAATCCAAAATTAATCCTAGAATTAATAAATAGAAGTCCTTTTAATAAAAAGTTCTAAGTGAATCACAGTTCGAATCCCGATGAAGTTCCAAGATGGAAGGCAATGACATCTTCTTTAATCTGCTTTGTTTTGTTGTGTCAACAGTTCCTTGTTGAATCACCAAGAATAATATTCCAGTTTAGAATTCCAATAATTTTCAATAAATGTCTTTGTCCAAGAATTCTGATGAGCACTACTAATTTCCAGGGAAAATAAATTACTTTAAATAAAAAATTAAACTCAGACTGGTCACAACATAAACACCTTTGAGCTCCAAAGGTTGAAAGCAAGACTGGCCAAAATCACTATAATAACGTGTGTTTTAAGCCCAACTAATATGCAAAACAGATCACCTGACAGGGTCACGTGATCACTTCCTTCTAGTGGTGTAGAAACATTACATGTCGATTATCATGTATCCTATGTACTGCTTTGACTCTACTAAATGAATCTTACTATAAGATTCAATAATAAAAAAAAAGTTGTTTGCTACAAACTCGAAACTGGCTCTGAATCTAGGTCACCAAAAGATACAATATTTCTACTAATGTTTGTTTATCAAGTTTCAGAGAACTAAACTGAATTTTCTGGAAAAATGTCTAATCCAGTGAATAAAGTTATCATTACAATAGCATGTAATGAAATAAAAATAAAATAAAAAATTTAAAACTAAGACACAAGTAAATAAATTACATATACATAAAGAAAAAGAAAGATTTATATAATAAAGCTTTCTTTTTACCATATATTAAATATATGAGGTAAAAAAAATTACGTAAGAAAAATTCTAATGAATTTACAAAGTATACATGAAATAATATTTCTGTACACGGGAAAGTGCATCTGCTATTAAATTGTCTTTTCCCTTGATGTGCCTGATGTCAATATTATATTCCTGTAACAACAAGCTCCACCTTAATAATCTTTGATTTTTGTTTTTCATTTTGTCGATGAAAGTAAGGGGGTTGTGATCACTAAATGCAACAATCTGAGAAGGAGCTGAACTAATGTAAACTTCAAAATGCTGTAATACCAGTATTAAAGCCAAACCTTCCTTGTCGATTGTTGAGCAATTTCTTTGGTGCTTATTTAATTTCTTCGAAAAATAACACTGGATGATCAACACCATTTCTATCTTCTTGAATTAATACTGCCCCAACCCCAACATCACTTGCATCAACACATAGTTTAAAAGATTGACTGAAATTTGGAGCTGTAAGAACTGGTGCACCTTTAAGTATGGCTCTTAACTTATCAAAAGCCTCCTGACATTTTTCAGTCCAAAGAAATTTATTTTTCTTGCTCAATAAATTTGTCAGGGGTTCAGCAATATTAGAAAAATTGGAACAAATTCCGATAGTATCCAGCCATACCCAAAAATTGCATCAGTTGCTTTTTACTGACAGGCACAGGGAATTCAGAGATAGCCTTGACCTTAGCATCTATAGGTTTAACTTGTCCATGTCCCACAGTATGTCCTAGAAATGTTACACAAGCAGGGCCGAACTCACTTTTGGATAAATTGATTGTCAATCTTGCATCAGTGAGTCTGTCAAAGAATTTCCAAATTGTTCCTAGATGTTCTTTACAGGTGTAGTTGTACATGATGACATCATCGATGTAAGCATCACAATTATCTAGACCAGAGGTAATCATATTCATCAAACGTTGAAAGGTACTTGGCGAACCCTTCATCCCAAATGGCATCACTTTATATTGATAAAGTCCATCTGGAGTCACGAATGCCGAAATTTCCTTTGCCCTTTCCATTAGTGGAATTTGCCAAAATCCTTTCAGAAGGTCAAATTTGGTGACATACTTGGCATTTCCAATTTTAGCAATGCAGTCATCGATTCTTGGTAATGGAAATGAATCTGTATTTTGTCACACTGTTCACATTCCTATAATCAGTGCACATACAGAAAGTTTTATCTGGTTTCGGAACAAGTATACATGGTGAACTCCAGTCACTTTTACTGGGTTGTATGAAATCATTCTCCAACAAATACTGAATTTCTTTTTTCAAGTATTCCTGTTTGAGAGGGTTCATCCTGTATAAGTGTTGTTTCATAGATTTGGAATTTACAATTTTAATGTTATGAAAAATTTTGTTTGTTCTTGAAGGAACATCTGGAAATAAGTGCGCATATTCAAATAATAACTGTTTAAGTTCATTCCTTTCTTGTTTTTGCAAATGTTAAAGTTTCTGGTCCAGATTATTCATAATTTCCAAATTCCGAAGATTTGTTACTCCAAAATCAATAGAGTCCGATTGAATTCCTTCATTTAAATCATCAGTGAGTGGGACAGGTACAACTAAATTAATTGCATGATTTACCTGGCTATCTCTCTCGATATACTCCTTTCCCATGTTAATGTGGCAAAGTTGCTTTTGTTTTTGCCTCCCAGGAGTATATATGATGTAATTTTAATCATTTCAACCATGTACAGACCATAATACTTGGCCTGAAGAGGATTTTGTGGAATGGGCAAGAGAGCCAGAACTCTATCACCAGGTTGAAAACTCCTTTCCTTTGAGTTTTTATCATATTTTAATTTCATCTTCAACTGAGTAGAGTGCAGATTTGCTCTTGCAACCTCACAAGCCTTTGACAACTTATACTTAAAATTGGACACATAATCGAGAAGATTAAGTTCAGTATCTTCATTAGAAAGAAATTTGTCTTTCAACAACTTCATTGGTCCATGCGCAGTATGTCTGAAAACTAGTCCAGAGGGACTGAATCCTAAAGATTCTTGAACTGACTCCCTAACAGCAAACAAAAGTAAATGAATGCCTTCATCCCAATCTTTACCCGTATCAAAATAATATGATTGAATCATCTTTTTCAAAGTCTGATGAAATCTTTCTAAAGCCCCTTGGCTCTCAGGGTGATAGGCAGAAGATTTGAATTGTTGGATGCCTAATTCATACATAACTTGCTGGAAAATTCCAGACATAAAATTTTACCCTTGATCTGATTGGACAGATTTGGGAAGACCAAATTGAGTAAAAAACTTTATCAAAACTTTTACTATCGTTTTAGTTTTAATATTCCTCAAAGGAATTGCCTCTGGGAATCTTGTTGACACACATATAATGGTCAACAAGTATTGGTTGCCTGACTTGGTCTTAGGTAAGGGACCAACACAGTCTACCAGTATTCTGCTAATGGTTCGTCAAATGCAGGAATAGGTTGCAAATGAGCCTTAGGTATCTTCTGATTGGGTTTTCCTACCATTTGACAAGTATGACAAGATCTGCAATATTTACAAACATCACTTTTCATTTTTGGCCACTAAAAGTGAGTCAAGATCTTGTGATAAGTCTTATTAATTCCTAAATGACCAGCCAGAGGAGTTTCATGGGCCAGACTAAGTATTATCTGTCTGTAAGATTTTGGAACTACAATTTGATAGTTCACTGACCACTCGTCACCAGCAGGTACCTCGGGAGGTCTCCATTTTCTCATAAGAATTCCATTTTTAATGAAATAACAGACAGGTACATGAGTGGCTTCAGTTTCACTAATGGCCCTTTGAAACACACATGAGATCTAAGGATTTTTTTCATGTTCGACAACAGGTGATTGTCATTTCTCACCCTGATTAGAAAAAAGAGAATGAGTAGTTAAAAGAGGATCACTGTGATCAACACCTTTTGATTGATCCAAACAGGGAGTGAAAGTGACCTCATCAAAAGCCTGACCAATACATGTGTCAGCTAAAGGAATACTTTCCTTATCAATATCATTCTCAAGAGCTTTCTTTGCCATAGCTCTGGTAACTGCACAAGCTGGGTATAAATCAGGGAATTCTTTTTCAGTAGGATCAACTTTTTGATCCAAACAAGGCTTGTCAGTTACAAGTGGATTAACCACAACCTTGTCTCCAGCTAGGTCATTGCCTAGTAATAAATGAATGCCCTCAGTGGGTAAAAAGACACTATTCCGACTGTCACAGGTCCTGAAATTTACACAATGGAGAGGAACATAAACAAAGCCGCACTCTACTCCCTGAATAAGAACACTCATTAGAAGAAGGCTTCTCAGAAAAAGGCAAAGTACCTGATAATAAAAGACTCTAAGAAGCTCCTGTGTCCCTTAAAATTTTAATTGGGATAGGATTGGCCAAATCACCCAAGAATGACATAGAACCCTTCAACATGAATGGTTCATAATTCTCCATAATAAAATCAGACTGGGGTTTATTAGACCCAACAAATGTATTGCTTTCAATACATGACTGTGACCTTGACCTCTTAGAAATAAGAGCATTTGGGATAGGTCTGTCTTGATTCTGATGCCAATATTTCAATTTGAAGCAATCAGAAATAACGTGTCCTTTCTTCTTGCAATAGGTACATGTAGGAAGAGAAGGATTTTGGATGAAGCTTATCAGAAACTTGATTTTTAAAAGTTGCGCCAGATTGAGTTTTAGAAGGGCTCATATTAGATTGAAATACCTTTTTACCAGAAGACTGCTGAGTGAAAGACTTGCCTACAACAGGAACCTTATGAGTTAAGAAATACCTGTCAGCAGCACAAGCAGCATTTTCCAAGGTTTCGATCTTATGCTTGTCAAGATAAGTCTTAATGTCACTATGGACACAGTTCTTGAACTCTTCAAGTAATACAAGTTGTTTGAGACTTTCATACTCTGATCAGCTTTCTTGGTTAAGCACCATCTATAAAAATAACTGCTCTTTTTCTCTTGCAAATTTGACATGAGTTTGTCCAGCTTCTTTTTTATAGTTCCTAAATTTTTGCCGATAAGCCTCAGGGACTAACTCATAACCCTTCAAGATACAGTCTTTAACCAGATCATAGTCAGCACTTTGATGAAATGACATTGAATGGTAAATATCACTAGCTTTACCAATAAGTACACATTGTAATAATTGTCTCCAATGCTCCCTTGGCCATTACAACTTTTTGGCAACTTTTTCAAAACGAGGAAAGTCTTTGTCTACTTGTTTTTCTCTGAAAGGGGGCACTAACCTAATATTCTTAGTAAGATCAAAACTTGAATTTATATGTGAAATGGGAATGTGCTTTTCACTTGCCAGCTCCATTTCTTTTATTCTAATTTGAAATTCCCTTTCACCCTTCTCTTTTTGCATCTGTCTCTCTTTCTCACTCTCCTCTAATTGCATTTGTTCTTTCTGTAACTGCATTTGTCTTTCTTTCTCTCTTTCTTCTAATTGCATTTGTATCTGTTTCTCTTTTTCCAGTTTCTCTCTCTCCTCTTTCTCAAATTGTAACTGCATTTGTTTCTCTCTCTCCTCTTTTTCAAATGGCATTTGTTTTTCTTCTTTTTGTAAATACATTTGTTCTTTCTCTTTCTCCAATTGCAACTGCATTTGTTTCTCTTCTTTCTGTAAATGCATTTGTTCTTTTTCTTTCTCCAATTGTAACTGCATTTGCATTTGTTTCTCCTCTTTTTCTTTCTGAAGTTCAAGCTTCCTTAACTCTGATTCCATCTTGTATTTTAATTTTAATTCATTTACTTTTATGTCAGAGTCGGATACAGACTTACTGATCGAAACCAAAACACTTTTATCCAAAACATTCTTTTCTAACAAATACTGGATCAAAATGTTTTTTATTTCTTGCTTCATTAAAGAAGCTTTTGCCTCAGAAAGATCGTATTTTCAGGCAAGTTCAAGCAATTCATCTTTTTTCAAACAATCCAACTGCTCCTGAGTAGGATTTGAAAGAAAGATCTCCACTTTTGATGACATTGTGAAAAAGCCTGTTGATTTCGCTAAAGATTTCAAACAAAATGTGAATGAAATAATACTTGGGATTTAAAAAATTCCGAAAACTTGGGGAATTTAAATTTCAAAACACAATTTTCTGAAACATTTTAGCCAGAATTCATATATCCCGGATGAGACCCCAATTTTCTTTGTTGCATGTCTAGGCTCATACAAAAGTAACAAAGAAAAGAGTGAACTTTGAGCTCCAAAGGTTGAAAGCAAGACTGGCCAAAATCACTATAATAACGTGTGTTTTAAGCCCAACTAATATGCAAAACAGATCACCTGATGGGGTCACGTGATCACTTCCTTCTAGTGGTGTAGAAACATTACATGTCGATTATCATGTATTCTATGTACTGCTTTGACTCTACTAAATGAATCTTACTATAAGATTCAATAATAAAAAAAAGTTGTTTGCTACAAACTCGAAACTGGCTCTGAATCTAGGTCACCAAAAGATACAATATTTCTACTAATGTTTGTTTATCAAGTTTCAGAGAACTAAACTGAATTTTCTGGAAAAATGTCAAATCCAGTGAATAAAGTTACATTACAATAGCATGTAATGAAATAAAAATAAAATAAAAATATTTAAAACTAGCACACAAGTAATTAAATTGCATATACATAACAACATTAGTAGTGAGAAACTTTTTAGTTTCCTTAGTGTTTCTGTTTGAAATTATAAAGAGTGTCTATTACTCCAAGGTATATATAAAAGTCTGTTTGGGACGCCCTACTTTCTGAGAAGTCCTTATGTATATTTAAAAGTCTGTTTGGGACTCCCTAGTTCCTGAGAAGTCGTATGGATAACATTAAGACCCTTTATAGTTCACAGTCCTGAAATCGTAAAATAGACAATAAATTGCCATTAAAAAGGTGGTGTTATTGCATGCATCTGAACATTGTCCTGCTGCATCCCAGTGACCTACCAACAGAATCTCACTCAAGGGTCAGAGGTTAAAGATGGACCCAAGGATAAATTTAGTTGCATATATGAATTGTCTTTTTATGTTCTCTAAGTGTAAATATGGTTATTGAATTGGCATCTCAATATTTTGTAAGTTATGACCCAGGGACTTGGTCTCTGGGGGTAGGGATGGATTCTGGAGCCCGTGTCATCTGCATGTCTAATTTGGTATTTTCATATTCCATTATGTATGTATGGTTATAGGGTGAAGACTTCATTACATGTGGTTTAAAATTTGTGACCCAGGGAATAGGTTTCTTGGGTGTAGGGAGGCTCCCTTGGGTAAGACTCAAGAGTCCCAGTCTAACATTTGCTCATTGATCACACAAATTTGTTTGGTTATTGATCACACAAATTTGTTCTCAGACATATAAGTAAAGCAGCTAAGGAGTTTTTTGAAACTTATGTAAAACATATCCCAGCACTCTACTGCTTTGCCTCCCCTCCCCCAAAGAAACAAAAAAACAACAGAACAATGCTAAACCACCTGCCATCCCCAAACCTCATCCCAAGGGTCTGTATCAGAATTTTAAAACAGCACTGCTTTGATTGTTTGCTTGATGTGCAGGCTATAAATAAGACTTTTAATTTTAAGATCAGCTGGTTGTAAGGTATGGCACCATGTTTAGCACATGTTATGCATCATCCATCCATCAACGATAGGTCTTTACTCTTCTTGAACCAGTATCGCATAACACATTTTGATCAAACTTTGTGTATGGGTCAGCAAGTTAAATCATGATTGAAATTCACATGTACTGGCATTAATGATACCATCTTGCATCATTTGAGCTTGTTTATTTCCATTCCAGGCAATATTTTGGATCTGTTTTTGATCAAACATACTATGTAATCTTAAATCATCCAATTCTCATATGAGCAAGTTCTGTATATATTAATGAGGTAATCTTGCATCTGATTGGTATAACTTTGGAGGCTGTATTTCAAATCAGATTTTGATCTAAGTTTGTACAGGGTATATATATTTATATCAAGACTTCAGATGAAATTAATACTGGGAGAAGAGAATTAAGTCAGCAATATCAGGCCCAGATGGGCCTCTTGCTCTGTATTGGCCCTATAACCATTTTGTTGTCTCTTATGCTGGAAATATAGCCATTTTTACAGGTATCTTCCATTGTTTGTCAAGCTCATTTTGGTGGCAGTCCAACATAACAATTACTTTGGCATGTCTATATATATATAGATCCGTCCATTCTGTACATTGTACATTCTGTCAACACCCACTGGGTAATATAACTTTAACTGTACATTACCTTCATATTGGCTCTTGTTGCCGGTATATTGTCCATTTTGGTTTTCATGGGTCTGTCCACATTGGGTGTGGGTGTGGGTTTGGGTGTGGATGTGGGTATGGTATATGTGCACATGGTCATTACTTTATCCGTCTTTGATTTGTTTTACCTGTACTTACCTCTGTCATCTTCAGTGGCTTTTGTAGCCTGTTTTATGTTAATTTACCAGTAAGAGCCTATCCCAGGACAATTGACCTGGGTTTGCCTGGGCAGGTATTGAACCTGCATCATTGGATTACAAGTCGGACATTCTCCCAACTTAGTTACCATGATTCCAGGACTTACTGGCACATACATGCTGGAGGAATATTTCTTGCATGTGAAATATTCACTGTAACTGAGTGTTAGCATTCATTGTGCTTTATGTTTTCCAAGTGTTAAAATCAATGACTATTCTTACATGTACTTTGGTTCATAGAAATTTGCAATAATTGATGTTTCTGTCAGTTATCAAACACTTTTGCCCTGAATTAAAAAATTTGCATTATAGTCATAAAAGTAAGTTTGCTCTTTCACTCAGTCAACAAAAACTGCTACTTTAATTCACTTGTTAATTCAGAAAGGTGATACACTGGAATTCATCCAATCAAAACTGTTAATTTGATTGACTTGCTCATTCGGTAGGTCGATTACTGAATTCAGCCAATTAGAAACTGTTAATTTGACTGACTTGCTAATTCAGTAGGTTGCTGGAATTTAGCCAATCAGAAACTGTTAATTTGATTGACTTGCTCATTAAGTAGGTTGATTACTGGAATTCAGCCAATCAGAAACCGCTCATTTGATTGACTCAAATTTTATCCCTTTTGAGCTTCTGACATTGATAATGAATAAAATTCTTTGAGTCTTTGAGACTTTTGTTTCTGGACTAAAGATTTAACACAAATAATATTAATATTTATAAAATAAATTCTGTGATTATACCTGAATCAGGAAATTTAAGAATGTTGCACAGTAAGACCCAAAATTAACTAAGATGTTTTCACCCACTAGAAACAGGACTACATTAAAATTAGGTATAGGGAGAGTACTCATAATTTCATTCACCAAGTCCAAAATAAACATGAATTATACATGTAATATTGTTTGCATCACCATTGTGGAATTTGTAATTGTTTTGTTTTGTATATGTATGTAGGATGGTCATTAGGCTTAAATGGCAATAGAATTCTTTTGTTTTTGTAATTTGTCTCAATTATTGAGACATTTATATGGTATTATCCCTTCAAGTTCAGCAAGACCTCATTACCTCAAGAATTTCTGGACTTTAAAAGTGATACTGATGTCTAAAAATATGGCAGTGTTTTACAAATATAAAATTGATACTTATATCTAGGAATATGGCAGTGTAATACAAATATAAAGAAGGGTTAAAAATTCCATAAAAGCCTATTTAGAATTTCATAGAGATATCAGAGTGTAAATTTTTAGACTGCTCCAGTGGCCTAGCAGTTAGAGTGTTCACCTCAGATGTGGGAGGTTGCAGGTTTGAGCCCTAGCCAAGTCATACGAAAGACTTATAAAAATGGTACTAACAGCAGCCTTGCTAGGTGCTCTGAGCATTAAGAGGTTAGTGTTACAACTGGTCAGCCTGGTATCAGGATAGTGTGATTGGGTGGGACATGATGCTACATGTCTGCAGCATGATGCCCCAGTGCAAGACATTACTATTAACTGCCACACTGCAGATACCATAGTGATATGGCTGAAAATTGTTAAAGCTACATTAAAAATCCAAATCACAGACATGCACACATAAATTTTCAGAGGGAGATAACTTCTGACAAGATCATTGAGATAATGTTAAATATTTTGGATGCTATTGAATATCTCTTTGAAAACAAATTAATTTTGGTTTTGTTACAATTTAGAAGCAGAAAGATGTAGAAAATGTTTATACACATTTGCAAGTTTATTTGAATAATTTTAGCAAAAATAGTATTTAAAATTAAAGGTTTTTTCAATTGAATTTCTTTCATTTCAAGTATTATAAGTGATGGACCATTTTCATATGTTACTTTTCACTTTTGAAATTTTTTGCCTCTAACAAATATACTCAAAGTTGGAGAGTTCCTTGTTCATTTTCCTGGGGAAACTAAAGTTTAATTCTTAAAAACAAAATTTCAATTTTTAACTTGTCAATAATATAAATCACTTCTATTCCTTTCCATTTAAAACTGTTTTCAGGAGCTCATGAAATTTTTGGAAGTGTCATGGTGTTGAAGACAAAAGAAATAAAATATCTTTTATACTGTTAAAAATTATTTCAAATGAATTTTTGTCTTCTGTAATGTCGTTAAGAAAGAAAAATATAACATTTTGCATTGAGTTAACTCCCCTGAAATATATTTAAATGCCCATAACATCAAACTATTTGACATTTTTTTCTCACATTATAAGTTGTTTATGTTAGGATGCCATCTTTATATTTATTAATCTTTATTAATCTTTTTTTCCAGACTTCAGGCTACATGCCTGAAAAACTCAAAAAGATTTTCTGCATGCTTGAAATGGAGATCATCATGTAATTACAGTTCTTCATCTCCTAATGTAAATTCATGGGCCAGTCCCTAAAATGTTTTCCTAGCTCAGCTAGATTGTTATCCAAATCTGTGCAGCAGGGCACTGAAATTCTGCAGTCCTATTGTAAATGAATATCACTTTTTAAATGATGTATGTAGTCACTGAACATAAATTGATTTTGATTAGAGTTTCAATCTCTGGTATCCTGGAATCTAATGCCATCATCATTAGTTTTAGCATTACAGCTCACAGTGGATCAATAACACGAGAGATTTCTCACACTGGTAGAATGAGTGGCTGGTAGGTAAGGAGAAAAACAGTGTTTGTCAAGGGATGTTGGAGTTAATCGAAATTAAATAATAATGGAATCAGTTTTGGGATTGCTCCAGAGCTTGTTACAGTTTTAGTCACCAGGCTTGATATTGTAGTAGTCTATCATTTGTCAATAGTACCATTATCATCTTCCATGAATTAATCAACTCACTTTCCAAAGAATTAATGCCAGAAGTCTACCAGACTTTATTTTCTTGCTTTAAAGGAATCACTTTTGGAGATATTCGTTATAAGAGACCTCTGGTACTGTTTATTTTCTGGGATAGGGGTGTGTGGGAAGGTGTAGGGTTTCCTTCAAGCTGAGATATGTATTTCTTTTTGTTTACCTTAAGATAGTTTATATTCAACTAGTATAATGGATATAATTAGTTATTTTTCCAATTTGAGGGCTGGAAATTTAAAATAAAAAACCACTTTCCTTGAAAATTAAATGAGCTGTCCTTAATGCTACAAAAATCAATCTGGCTTTCATTGCAACATTGGTCACATGATTATGGAATTGTACCTTGAATTATGTGTTTATTGGCACATTATGATTTTACAATGCCTGCATCCAGGAAAGCTGGAACCTTCATGACCGGTTGTCTGATTATTTAGCATCTCCTTGCAGGAAGACTTGAGCTATAAATGACTGGTTCTTGGTTGATTAAATGTCGTCCAGGTTGCAGGAAAATGGTAGTTAAAAAGAAGATTCCCTATATCTGTGTCAGAAGGTAGGCAAAGTATTGATCAGACTGGAGCTCCTGAATGCACATGTCTGGTAGATGGGTAACAGAACATTGCAACTTAATTCAGGCTGAAACAGTGTCCAGTCAGTGACTCTGGAGTTGCATTTTGCACATGGCCATTTCAATATGCATTTGAACTGACTGGATCTAAATGGTGGAATTATAATGTGTTTTTGTGTCAGTTTTATGAATTTATTTTCACATTCTTGCAGTCTGTGATTCTAGTGTAAATTGTGTATTATAGCAACACTATTGGTTATGTAATAAGGCCATGCAGATTGGATTAGTATATCAAATGAAACAAGTGCTGACTAAGCAAATGCTTTTTTTTCTTGTGGTAATGTTCCATTCTTGTGGTAATATTACATTCTTGTGGTAATTATTCCATTCTTGTGGTAATATTCCATTCTTGTGGTAATATTCTTTTTGCAAAAGGAGGATGTAGTTGCATTTTTTAAAAATCTTAAATTATGATGGTGAGAAAGCAGGACTCTGTCATATTCTGATCCTCTTGGAATTAAGGACATAATTATGTTATTGCTGTCTGCATGAAAGCCACTTTAGTAAATTATGTGCACAAATCGTCAGCTGCGAGGTCAATCCCGTTATTCTGGACTGGAGGCATACAAAATTGAACAAGAGATACAAAATTTTGTTGAAAATTTTAAAAAGAAGGGTTCAGCTCTTGATCGGCCACCAAGCCTTGAATCATGTAGCTCATCATTATCAGGTGTTCCTAGTTCGATGTATTCTACAGATGATTTGACAGATGACAGTCCAGAAAAGACTCCATATTTATTGCCGGAAATAGTTCGTAGGTATCGTTATTGCAGCACAACAACAACAAGTGATTCTGAGGCAGCTGAGGAGGATATACGTCAATTAGTCCTGGCATATAAACAGGGCAAATTAGATACGGACTTGGATACATCAGAAACCGATGGCCCAGATAGGGAAGGTACTAATTATATGAAATGTTTTGGGTTTGCTAAAAGAAGGAAAACTTTCTTGACTTTTAATTTATAGGGTAATATTTTTGCCCTGATTGTATAAGTTCTGAGAACTTACTGTAGATTAGGAACATCTTAACATGTGTGTTTATAAGTTGGATCCAGTTGCAAACTGGACTGCTCCAGTGGCCAAAGTGGTTAAAGCATCTGTCTCAGATGCGGGAGGTTGTGGGTTAGAACCGCGGCCAAGTCATACCAAAGACTTATAAAAATGATACTTGCAGTTGCCTCGCTTGGCACTCAGCATTAAGAGGTTGGTGTTAGGACTGGTCAGCCTAGTGTCACTGGATAATGTGACATGATGCTACATGTCTGTGGCATGATGCCCCAGTGCTAGACATCACTATAAACTGCCACACTGCAGACATCATAGCAATATGACTGAAAAATTGTTAGAGCTACGTTAAAAATCCAAATCACACACACACACACACACGCACACAAAATAATTTTAGTGGCCACCTAAATATTGACATTATAGTGCTCCCTCGACATAATGCTGTCAATGGGAACAATAGTGTATACTGCCTTATAGTGAAAATGCTTCATAATAGAATACATGATACACTACTCCCTCATTATAACACTGTCCATGCAATCCATAGAGTATACTGCCTTGTGGTGAGAATACCTTATAATGAAGTACATGTTACAGTATTCCCTCTACGGCTTGATGCCCCAGTGCTAGACATCACTATAAATTGCCACACTGCAGATATCATAGTGATATGACTGAAAAATTGTTAAAGCTATGTTAAAAATCCAAATCACACACACACACATACGCCAACTGCAAACTGCATGGAACTAGATCTTTCTTCACATAATGTACTGGCAGATCAGGGCGTGTGCTGTTTGTTAGGAGTAATCAGTAGAATGAACAACATGGAATCTGATCTGCTGATGCATAATGTAGGTTCTGTTTCATATGGGTTGGCAACCTGCAGCATGCGTCCCACAACGTGGCATGTCAAGAGATTTTGTGTGGCATGTGAAGGGCAGCCAGATACTGTATCTTGATTTTAACAGTGTTACTCTCTTATTGGTGGCACACACTCGTTCATTTTATAATTAATCTGGAAAAAAATGGCACACCATGTAAAATAGGTTGTCGACCCCTGTTCTATGTTATTTGCATTTGTACTTGACTTATAAGTGAGTAAATATGGTACTGTCAACATAATCATGTACACACTGAAGGACTTGCATGTTGCTTAAAGTTGTACTTGAGTTTGAGGTGGTGGAAACTGTAGGGACCACTTAAGTTTGGCCAGGAGGAATAAGGAACATAATATTGCACCTTATGATGTGAACACAGCTCTATTCAGGGAAGGTTTGCATGTTGTTTAGAAAATACTTCGGGCTGCAGATCACTCTCTTGCTTGCATAGTCTTTTTTTAATTGTTCCCCACCCCCACTTTTCTGCAAAATGCAGAGAACATAAATGAAGCATATTGAAATGTGTTGGATTGAATATTATCCTATTTCCCTAGCTCTGTATGTAGAGTTACCGACGTCCATGAAAGCTGTCCTGTCACAAAATTTGTTTTGCACTCAATAACATTGTTTATGTATTAATGGATTGAAGTGGCAGTGTTTTGGAGTTATGATGCATGTTTAAAGGCTTTGCCTTTAAGCTTTTGTGCACAAACATTTTTGAATGATTTAAAGGGTTGAAAAAATATTGTATTAGGATTTACATGAAAGAAAAGTCAAAGTTTGCAATTCTGCCCATACTTATTTGTGCGCATATGCATGTGTAAGTAACTGGACCATAATTCCTCATATGTCATTAAGAATAGAGACCTCTAACTCTGGGATATGATGGGGTGGGGTAGGGCAGGGTCTGTAGATGTGCATAGTAGTTTAAACATTTGATGCAGCCCCAGGGGGCAGGGCTAATGGAGATTTGGAGTCATTTTACATACATTTAAGTTAACTCCCAAATTATGAGGCTAACATGTCTGAGAATTAGTGTATATGGGATTACCAATCTGAGTGTCAACACATCAGATGGTGCGTTACATGTGACCCCTTGATCATGCCTTGAGGCATACAGTTGTGACCTTTGGGTGGAGAACATAGCATTAACTGTATACAAATGCTTATAAGTCAAGTCCAGCTGCATACAAGATAGACTCTAATGTTTCAGTGTATAATGTGCTGGCAGAGCAGGGTATGTTGTTTGCTCCACTGGTCACTCCTCCCAAACTGCCGAGACCCAGATCTGCTGGTGCATTATGTGATGGAAGATCTGGGTCTTGCAGTTGGCAGTTGGATTCGACTTTTAATTGAGTATAAACTGTCTTGAGATGCACATCATGTATCTAATGCTCATTCATTGAACTTGAAAATACAAATTCATATGTGCAGTGGACTTTGCCTACTATGGTCTATTCTTACTCTTTGACTTGATTCTACAGGCACATAATTGTTGAAGGAAAGAAAAAAAATGTGGTAGCATGGGAATATGTGTTTTATTGACACTCTAGTTTTGAATGTCTTTCAGCACTCCCAAACAGGTACATGGCATAAATATATTGGTAGTGGCTAACTATAGTGAAGGATTCATGCTGCTAATTCTGTGGAAGAATGGGAACCAGTCTAGAAATGAGTGAACATTAAATAGAGTCTATACGGGTTTGACTGGCCAGGATTGGTTGATATTAAATAAAAGTAGAATTTGAGTAAAAACAATCTTTTGAGATCTTGTACTAGTTGTAATTTGAAAAAAATGAGACATTGTTTTATTGATGAAATTTGAATCCTTTTTTGCAGACTTGAGTTTGGAAAACATGTTACTGACATTGGCACCAGATTATTTGATGCAGAATTGAAAGCACATGTAAATCAAGAAATGCCACAGGACATATGGCTTTCTCCACACAAAGCTTGCATCATGGGTGGCTTGATACTGATGAATATAGATTTGATCATGAACATCCAGAAATTTATTGAATTTTTGATATCACTGTGTCTGCATAGGTTTACTATCATGGGAGCTGCGTTGGTACCGCAAGTCTTATAGATTTGAACAATAAGCCTGCAGTGGTTCCACATATGCATGTACAATTAACTTTACTATTCTGGTTCTGTTTGCAGATAACAAGCAAAATGAATACCTTTTGTTTATGTCAGAAAGATTCCCAGTGAGATAATAAACACACTTTCAGATATGGAAGTTGTTGCCATGAAAAGGGGGAGGGGGTTCAGAATGGAGAATATGTAGATATGACTATGCAAGATGGGGTGTTTTGCAAATTGGTTAATATCTTTGCAATAAGATGTCTAAAGTTGACACAATTTACTAATTACAAAGTAATTATGGTCAGCAGTGTGATATTTCCTATTTGTGTTTTGAGATGATTTGTTTCAGATATTGATCATTTACTGTATATACTAGTTTATAAGACAAGTCCAACTTCAAACTGCATAGACCCAAATCTGCCATCTCTATGTATTGGCAGATTTGGATCTGTGCAGTTTGTTAGGAGTAATCAGTAGAACAAACAGCATAGACTCTATCTGCAGGTGTATTATGCTTCAGCAGATCAGGATCTTTGTTGTTGCAATCTGACTCGACTTATTAGCAACAAAAGGCAATGTTTAAACCACCTTGCTTGATGGTTTTGACTACTCATAATTTTGTGTCCCATCAATTTCATTCAGTGAATGTTCTGGAACTTCATATTTTGCATTTTAATTGGCTTATGCCTACCTTACTTTAATTTCAAATTATATGTATGATGGGGGAATGTTAGGTAAATTTTGTAAATTTAATCTCCTGTAGTAATACATACACATATTGACGGTCACCTTGACCTTTTTTCTCATTTGTTGCATAATATGATCAGGCTGATAATATATTTCAGTCTTAAATTGGCGAGATATATATGGTGATAGCAGTTTGCAGTTGGACTCATCTAATAAGCGAGTATATAGTAGTAATTGCATAAGAATCTGTAATTAATTTTAGTGATTCAATATTAATGAAATGATTTATTTTGGAATAACTGTGTGTGTTTTGTTGCAAGTATCATAATATAATTGCATCAGGGAAGTGTGTAACATATTTTGATATGCAGTTGTCAGATGGTTTCTAGTGACTAAAGCAAGTAGTAGCATATATACTCGCTTATAAGAGGAGTCCAACTGCAAACTGCACAGACCCAGATCTGCAATTGAACAATGCACTGACATATCAGGGTTTGTGCAGTTTGTTGGAGTAATCTGTAGAACAAACAACACAGACCCTGATCTGCAGGTACATTATGCTACAGCAGATCGGCATCTTTGTTGTTTACAGTTTGACTCGACTTGTAAGTGAGTATACATGGTATCTTGCAATTTTGCTGTGGGATGGTTTACGTTCTATGGTGGTCCTACTCTCTGATTGCTACCAACATCGGGAGTTATTTACTTTTCTGTTTATAAGTAATTTTTCCCCTGTAATAATGATATAACTGCAGATTCTTCTGCAAGTTTTTTAGTGAATAGATTTACCAGTAAGGTAGAATTGGTAGTTTTGTGTATCTTATTTGCATATGCAACTTAATCAAATGCCTAAATAAAAATGAAGATTTTAATGTCAAAATAAGTTACAGTCATTGACTTAAGATGAAGAAGAAATGAATGTTACTTCATATTATATGTACAGTTTAACTTGAATGTATACATATTCTTCTATGCATTATGACAGAGGGGAAGAAATAAAAAGAACTAATTCTGTGCTCTTGGGTGTGAAACAGTGAAATTTTGTGAAGGGAAAATACAGACTTTTTCATTTGTGTACTTTAGTATGGATTTTATGGATTTTGAATGAAGTTCTATTGGTCACTCTGATGAGGCTAGGAATCGACTGTATGACCATGACTGATGAAACTATTTTTCTGTGTCAGCTTTTGTCAGATCAAATGATTTGAAAATGCCATAATACCACAAATTGTAATTTACATGTTTTATATATATATATATATATATATATATATATATATATATATATATCTATATATCTGTCTATCTATCTATATATATATATATATATACAGTAGAACCTGTCTTGAGAGACCACCCTGTTTGTGAAAATTTTCAGTGAAGACCAACTGCATAATGCGTCAGAAGAACTGGGTCTCTGTAGTTTCTTAGGAGTGATGAGTGAACAAACAAAATAGACTCTGATCTGCTGTTGCATTATGTGAGAGTAGATCAGGGTCTATATTTGCAGTTGGACTAAACTTATACATGAGTATATATGGTAACTGAAAAAAGCCTGAAAATTCAGTACAAATCATTCATTACTAATTAATGTAACCAATGATCTGATTCTGACCATAATTAATTAATATTTTTCAAGTGTCTTTTTGGTATTAAGTTTTGTGATATTGTCTTTCCTACTTAAGTTCTGCATATAACCTATTAGATTTCATTCTTTCTGTTTGACGCGTTTTGGAAATTGAACACATTGAAAATTGAGTTTTGTCCTCCTTTTTTTAATAAAGCCTTTATGCTATGCATGTATATGTGGATCTGCAAGAGGTCAGCATGTCCTTGTCCTTCATTTAATATTTTGCAGAAAATCTTGACCAGTAAGCCAGTTATCATCAGTGATATTTTTAATCAACTGTTGAATTGTAAAATTGTCTATCAATTCTCAGCCCTTCAGCACTACATGAAGCATCATTATTTAACTCATTTTACCAATGATACTTTTTTCTCAGTAATTATATTAAAAATATAAAATTTTGTTTACTTGTAGGAGATGTGATGGGGACCGAGTCCTGCCCTTTCAGTGTTTTGGATGTTGCCGAAGTTCTGCAATCAAACTATGCTTTTCTGTCAGGTAAGTGTTAAAATTGTGTTTAAATATAGGATCCTAAACTTTCACAAATTTAGTGAATTAAACAAATGAGCAAAATCATCGGATGTATATTGTACCATCTATACTTGCTTTTAGGTTGGGTCCAACTGCAAACTGCAAAGACCTGGAGGTGCTGTTACATGATGCACCAGCAGATCTGGATCTCATTAGTTTGTTAATAGTAATCAGAAGAACAAACAACATAGACCCAGATATGCTGGTGCATTATGTAATTGCAGATCAGAGTCGATGTTATTTGCAGTTGGACCTGTCTTTAGGCAAGTATTTAAAATATGCTACGTTACACATTCACTTGTAAGTTGAGTCAAACAACAAAGATTACAGCATAACGTGTCTGCAGATCAGGCTTTATGTTGTATATTCTACTGATTATTCCTAACAGACTGTGCAGACCCATATGAACCATTACATTATGCAACAGAAGATCGGGGTCTGTGCGGTTTGCAGTTTGATTTATGTTATAAGCTAGTATATATGGTATATTGCCTACTATGAACAACATAAAACTTGGCATGGGGATGCATCATGATGAGCACCACTCCCTCATTGCAGAAGTAGGTCATTATGGCCCATATTTATACGTATTAATTTGGGTTAAATTTTCTGTTTGATGATCATTTCTCTGGCACTATTCATGCTAGAATCTTCAAATTGATGATAATAAGCATCTCTATTCGCATCACTCCCATACAACAAAAGATGTTTCATCCTTGACTGGATTTGCTTAAGTTTTTATATTAAGTAATAACCACGTGAGTTTTTGGCACATTATATGCACATGATCCAGTTTAGAATCATTGAGTTTGGGGAGGGGATGCCTCTTGAAAAGTACTGCACCCTTATTGCAGAATGAGGCATCTATGATCTGCAATTTCATGTTCCATGTTTAAAGGTCATTTATTGACTGCTGTTTATGTTAGAAAAATGAAACTTGATAATTGGATATATCTCAGTACACTGTTACAACTGAAGTAGGTAATGGTGACCTATATTTTATGCTTTACTAACATATTTGTGTTTAGCTCATGACCACATAGATTATTCAATGATTTATACAACCCTTTATGACCAGTGGAGTTGACGTATGAATAAACATATTTCTTTAATGGTAAAATTTTCATATTATTAACTATATACTGCACATTGTGATATGTTACCATTAACTGCAGTGTACTGTACATGTTGCCATTAACTGCAGTGTACTGTACATATTGCCATTAACTGCAGTGTACTGTACATGTGAATGAATATAGGAATTACATGAGCGGACTGCTTGCATTTCATGAGTCCTATGCAGTAGTGGCTGATCAAGGTAATTAAAGATACATAAAGTATTTTCCAAATGGTGGCCATATATGCAGTCATTCCAGAGTTACTTTTAACCAAGCTAGTGACTTCCACCCAGTAAAATCTGGCTACTTGGGGTGTACAATGATAATAACTTATAAGGCAGATTTTAAAATGATTTGTTTTGAAAAAACAAGAAAAGAAAAGCAACAACGTTCTCTGGTTTTATGAACTTATTAGAGTACCTTTACTTTGATATCAATAAAAAAGAACATTCTTTGTTATTGTTTTATGTCTTTTATCTGCCATCACAGGAGCAAAGATTATTTTTGTCTTATTTTTTTTCTGCATGATAATTGATGTTTACAACGGCTATTAGAGTTCACCAAAAGCTTCACAGTGGTGAGCCACGTAATATTTGACTACACTTTGCTAACCTTCAGATCCTGTATTGCCAAGTATGCCTGTGTAAAAATGCTAATTCATGTACACACACACATACACATTCATGTAGAGGTACGTCATGAGATTTAATCCTGGCACTCAATCAATATTGTGCAACAAAATGGAAATTAATTCATACATAATGCATTAAACCCCTCTTGAATACAGTTACCACATATATCCATATCAAAGTGCTACCGTTGTTTATGTTTTGAGAAGTTCTAAAGGTCAGAGGTCATTAAGCAGTCTTAATTTAGAGGGAACTTTGGAATGAATTACAAGTCTAAAAGCTAAATTTTAAAATTTTAATTGTGTTATCAAAACTAAATTTGGCCTAATATTTTTCATAATGAACCGAGTTAACTTTAAATGTGAAATATTTTGTACTCCAAATTACCTCTGACATACTTTCAACAGATATTAATTACCTCTGACATACTTTAAACAGGTATTGCTGGGATCTTTGTTCAGATATGGAATGGTCCACTGCCTTACAGTTAATGTAATCCAAATGGCAAATGGAAACATAGGTTTCATGTTGGTGAGCATTCACTATTTAGCTCAAAGGGTGTGTTGGGAAAGGAAATGTGGGTGGTGAAACATGACAGGTCATTTGTACAAGGGGATGTGGGGGAGGGTATGCAAAATTGAAACTTCTTGGATGGGTAGAAGGGGTGTGTGTGCTATTTTCATTTAGAGTATGTTAGCAAGATTGACTTCTAATTTGTAAAAAAACCTCATAAATTTCAATTAAAAAAATAGTAAAAGTAAAAACATAAAGTAACATTTGAGTTTTAAATATTGCTTTCTTTATAATACAGCAGCTTAGGAAAAGCACTTGTCCATTCATCCTGATTGGGTAAAATTTGGCTGGGCCAAGTAAAGTGTTACTACCTAATCATCCCTGGGCCAAGTAGATGCAGAATTGCACCTTGAGTACATTTTCTACCTTAACGATCACTGAAGTTCAACGTAGCTTAGCATTAGGCATGCGCCAGTTTTAGATAACTTAAGCCTAATCTGCCTGCTCGTTGTGACTCTAGAACATATGTTAATGAAAATGATTTTATTTAAATGCAGCTGCATAATGTAAGCTAGACACTAAAACAGGTAAATATTATTAACATATTGTGATGCAGATTTTACTCATAGCCATCAATATCTTAATTGTGTTTGCATTTACAGTGACACTTCATTAATTTAGGTGCCATTCCCCTTTCAATAAACTATCACATCTTGATGAGTCAGGCCTCTTAGAAGTAAAAAAAGGCAGAGAATTTCAAAAATTTTATGATTTTACATCTGGTCAGGCAATGTTACAGTTTCTGCAGGTCACTATATTTTTTTCAGGACAAAAGCTGTATTGATACATTGTCATGGCAAAGCTGTATTGATACATTGTCATGCCAAAGCTGTATTGATACATTGTCATGCCAAAGTGAAGATGTCAGCAAATATTTCTATAAGCATGTAATTACTTTTCACAAGAAAAATGTTACCAATTTAGATACAAAATGTGTATTTTAAATGTCTCAGCCAATTCCCACCAACTTTCACACAATGCATGCTGTTGTAATATATTTATGAAGCTGACAGTGTTGCAATAAGAGCTGATTGGTTGAAATCTGGTTAGGATAATGATCTTGAAATATTCCAGTTCTTTTGGCCAATCAGGAATCTTACTTTTATGACACCTGTTTGTAGCTGTCTAGAATGGAGGTTTGACCAAATGGATCATTTAGTATGAAAATTGGTGAAAATGAGGTGTTGGAAATCTTTTTTCAACGCAAGTTACTGACATTTGTCTTCTGAAAAGTAATTGTTTACTTACATAAATACAGGCTGGCATCTTTGCTTTGGCATGACAGAGCATTAATAAAAAACACATGACCGGACAAAAAGTATAAAATCTTGTCATTCTCTGTCTCTTACTACTCTGACATCTAACTCATACAGATGCATGATAGTCAATTAGAGTACTGAAAAGTATCACTGTAAACATGAATAATACTACTTGAAGCTATATGTGCAAGTACATTTACTCGAGTTACTAGCCTTATATCTGTTATATGTTTAACTAAGGAGTCATGTATTAGAACTTATTTTCATAATTTTGACTCATTTTAATATCAAACTTGCATCAGGTACCTGTGGATGTTTTGTAGTGGAGAAGTGTAACTGGTATATTGAGTATAATGAGGTCAGTGATGAGTATTATTCTTGCAACTTACTCGTCCCCAGGGATGAGTACTTGGGAATTTTTTTTCCTGAGCCCTGAATACAGCACTTGCAGTACCTTAAAGTGAGCCTGCATTATAACAAAGTACATTATGGTACTCCCTGTTGAATATAATGCTGTCCATGAAAGCTGTAGAGTATACTGCTTTAAAGTGAGATTATCTAATATTAAATTACATGTACTTAATACATTACTCACTCTTTATAATTCTGTTCATGAAAGCCTTGGAGTATACTGCCTTATAGTCAGGTTGCCTTATAATGAAGTACATTACAGTACTCCCTGTAAGTAATGCTGTCCATGGCAGCCCTACAGTACAGTGCCTTACAGTGAGATCATCTTATAATGAAGTACATTACAGTACTCCTTCTTTATGATGGAATCTATAGAGTATACTGTCTTTTAAGTTGGGTACCTTATAGTCAGATACTTAATACATATAATTTACTACCACTTACTGAGATGGAATCGTTATAACAGGAATCAAGTTACAATGAGGTGCATTATAGCACAAAATGCTGTATTAACAAATTACATGTATTAATAGTTCTGACAATAGAGTGAGAGGAGAGAGTGGGTCAAGAGAAATACATAATAACTTGATAATTCATGACACGCATAAATTAACAATTGGATTTTAACATCAACATGGATAGTCATAAGATAATTTGTTGAATCTGCATGCATTTAAAGCAATACAGTGGGTGGAGCATTTGTTATGTTGCAAACTCACACGGATTAAGTATCTGTAGCTATCCTCATTGTCACTTGTCATTGTCATTGTCATTACTTTCACTCAAACTTTACCATATGTATACACACAGTAATCTCTCCCTCATTATAATGTTGTCCATGGGAATTGTAGAGGATATGACCTTATAGTGAAGTATGTGATGCATATAATTTCACATCTTCCTTACCTGTGGATCATTGATTTGCTTCATTTCACATAGACCTTGCCAAACATGGACCCTTGCCAAACAAGGACTGCTGCCAAACATGGACCCTTGCCAAACTTGGACACTTGACATCTGTAACCAGCTGAAACATTATCTACTGTTCCATTATTTAAATGGATGCAGCAGAAGAAACCGATCCAGTCAGATTACTTGTTACATTTACTGAGCAAGATACAGTAGTTATGAATAATGGTAGTCCTCAATAAACAATGACACTTGTCACATTGTACCATATGTACTCGCTTATAAGTTGAGTTGAACTGCAGACTGCTCAGACCTGGATCTGCCATCACATAATGTACTGGCAGATCTGGGTCTGTGTAGTTTGTTAGGATCAGTAGAACAAAAAACACAGACTCTGATCTACTTGCACGTTATAGAGTCTGTGTTGTTTGCAGTTGGACTCGTCTTTTAAGTGAGCATATATGGTAAGTTTTTCTAATTTAAACCATTCAAACATATCTCTTTTGAGTCAAGGATATCATGGAAGATGCCATTACTGAATACTGATAGGTTGTGCAATTAACTTTCAGATTGGTTAGTTGATTTTGCTAGCTATGGGCAGTAAGTATTGGACCTCTAAAAAGGCACTTGTGGAAAACAAAGTTTTACCTAGCTACACACATCAAAGGTTGAGATGTGGAATGAAGTCAATTAACCTCCTGTTGTTAGCAAAGATGATAATTTTGCTGCCACTTAATTCATGAAATAGGAAAGATGATGTACTCACCTTTTAACATGAATCATCTAATCATGGAATTTTTGGCATATCATAGAAAAGATAAAAGAACTATACTCAAAGAACATGACATTATGTGAGATTCTGAGAATATTGTCATTGGTTTCATCTTCCTTTATTTTAATTGTAGCTGTTATAGAAGCTAGTGTCTTACATAGCGTATACAGTATAAATGTAGTGAATTTTTCTTGTGTGGGGAAACAGCATCATACCCCTACAGCTTATGATCATGTACATTAAACTGCTCTGTCTTCTAAAAATAGCAATGATTTATCATTGCAGTCACTTGCTGATGACTATTTTTCCAAATTAAAATGTATGGTTTGTAATTTGTGCAGTATGAAAGGGTGACATAATTTTTCAGCAGAATTGTAATTGCCCTTGGTAAATAATTTTGGGGAGGGGTGTGATTCAAAATGCATCCCCTGCAGGGGAGGGGTGTGATTCGAAATGCATCCCCTGTTGGCTATGGTAGATTTGCCGGACATGTGAGGCCATCTTGGTTCTCTCTACACAACCTCCTCACCCGTAATCACAGTCCTGACTTTGCCAGGATCTAATTTTGTGTTATTTGATTGCATTTCTAGATATTCCAGTTGTGCTGATTCCCAAACGAGCATGCATCTTATCTCATACTGGAAACAAATCTTGTGTCAAACTTAACAAATTTAAATGCATCTGAGTGATCATGATCTTTCACTGCCATTGTTGTATATATCTGCTGCATACATGGCCTCTGAAGTGACTGATAAATCCCCTTCACTTATCAACAAGCACTACTAACCTTGTACAGTGGCTACATCCATTTGCATTTAGACCACCTCAGCTAAGTTTTTGCAAGACAAATATATTCCAAGGAGATGTTATCTGCAGGACTGACCTTGAAGTTGTGAATGATCATTTGCTGGTAATGCACGCTAGCCCTTATTGATGGATAAATCCATTTGGCATGTTAATGTAACAAAATAGGATACTAATGGGGGGTCTGGAATATGTACTATGTGATAGTTAATTCATGCGGTTGTTTTTGATAGTGGATACAGTAGTGTTTCTAGTGATTCAGAACTTTTGAGTTTATTTATAAGGGCAAAATTTGGATTCAGAGTTTTGAAGTTTTTCTAAGGCTGAAATTCATGATATTGATTTAGAGATTGTTTGCATTGATACTGAATTATCTTCTTAGTCCAGTTCTCAGAAATTGAGACAAAATCACATATGACTGTACAATTTGTACAAGAGAGCTACATGCCCTTCATGTCACTGAGTTCATTGAAAGCGTCTCTCCTTCTTTCATTTTGGATGAGAGGAAAAAAATAAAAAATAGATGTCTTCTTGAAACATTTTCCCCTGTATTAATTGAAAGAATTGTGGATAAAACTAATAATTTTGCACATAATGTGTGGAAGAGAGACCTGATTGTCACTGGCAACCCACAACAATGCAAGAATTGCTGGCCTTTCCAAATGTACATCTTGTATTGTCAGTCTTGACTCCTCTGACATATGCCTTAGTTTGTTGGTCTACATCATCCTTTCTAAACACCCAGTATTCCAGAAATTGTAACAGGTTTTGAAAAGCTGTCCTAGTATTTTTATGTAACCAATCAAAATCCACCATGATGTCAAGGCCCAACCTGGACATGGTAAGTTGTGTCACATAAGACCCATTATAAATGAAGTGTCAAAAACATGTCTAGAAAATTACACGGTACACAAAGAGCAGATTGTGGATGAAGGGATAAATGCTTTTCAAGAATGATTTTCCTATCTTAGCAAATTTTTGTCAGCTAAGCCAGCAAAACCTCAAATTAAAGTTTGGAAACGAGGTGACCCACAGAATGACTGTCTGCATAAGTTGCAGATTTGTACCGGGAGATGAGAAGGCCAGGCTGGATGAATGACATAAGAGAGCTCTGGTGTTAATGTTGTCAGGGATCTTACTGACAAATTATGAGGGACGTCTTGTGTAGTTTTACATGGACAGTGTCTCCTCTCTCCATCCTTGAGTCTCATAGGAAAGAGAAAATCTGTTACCTGGGTACAACATGTGCAAATCAAATGGGAATGCCCAAAGAGGTGAAGTCAGCAAAATTAAAGAACAGGGGTGACAGTATGGTAATGACAAATGCCAGTTTCAGTTTCTGTACTTGGATGGACAAAAGACTGTTTGTCAGCAAGTTGTGACCCAAACAAAAGCTGGATAGCACGCAGAAGGCAGAAAGACAGAAGCTACCAGGAAGTTCCGATTCCATGCATATTAAGTACAGTAGTAATGGCAATTCAAGGAATTTGCCTTGGAGAAATGTGGCAGCTGTAATTTGAAGGAAACAAAGTATTTAAATAATGCTGTTGTTTATCATAAATAGACTTTCTCCCTCATTTCCAGTATTGGTACAAAACTATTCTCCCCTGAGGCCATACAATTCTTTTGGAAGATTTACGTTCTGTATGTGTGTGTGTGTGCCTATTGTTTTGGTAGTTTTTCTTAAAGGTCAAGGTCACTCAGAATAATTTGTTCCCTTTGCATTTCTTGTCAGCATAATAATTTAAATAATAAACATGGACTAAATTCAGTGAAATTTAAGTTGTTTGTGATTCTTTTAGCCTTGGTTAGAGTTTTGTTGATTTATGGAGTTTTGATTTAAAGTTAAGGTCTTGCTGTTCTTAAAATGCTAGTTTTGATGCGATTAAATTTCTACACTAACTTCTTCATGCATTTTGGCATATATGTAATGACCACTCAGAAACCAACCACAAGTAGGATGTGTTTTTATTTACATGGTAGACCTGATAGGTAGGCCAATGAGGCATATGGAGTTTGGCCTTTATATCAGTTAAGGTGGATCTTATATGGATGTGGTTACTGTAGCACATTGTACTTTATTACAAAGTAAAGTATGGTAAGTGTTATTTGCATTACATTTATCTGCATTCCTCCATGATATGTCTCTTTCCAGGTGGAAAAGCAAAGAATGGAGCTCCCATCCTGACTTTTCCAGATCGACCTAGTGTTCCAGATGTCACAGAAGAGGAATATAGGAAAGTGGTCACCTATTTATGCAGTATCGTATCGTAAGTAGCTCACATTCTTAACTTTCTGCAACTATGTTATAGTCATCCATTAATTGCCAAATCTGTCAGGTTCAGAAATGATTTTGATTTTATGCATGGCCGTGAAATACTGGCTTATCCAAGTAAAATAAAGTTGATAATTCACTGGAGTGAACTGTAAGAAGTAATTTCACTGGAGTGAATTGTAAGAAGTAATTTCACTGGAGTGAACTGTAAGAAGTAATTTCACTGGAGTGAATTGTAAGAAGTAATTTCACTGGAGTGAATTCTAAGAAGTAATTTACTGGAGTGAATTGTAAGAAGTAATTTCACTGCTGCATCAGTAACAAGATAAGCGTGAAAGGCACAAATAAATTTTATTCTTAATGTGCTATTTTACTTTGAATTGGGAAGGAGAATTATATAACTGTTTACATTTTCTTTGTGAATAAACACAAAACACAGCAGAACATAAATGGCCAACTGAAGACATTGCATGGGTTTCGTTGTTGTTGTTGGGGGGCTTAACGCCATTTTTCAGCACACGATAGGCTATACATGGCGGCCAGTATTAACGGTGGAGGAAGAAACCGGGAAATCCCCAGAAAGAACCACCGACCCACGAGAAGCTACTGGCAAGCTTTCTCACATATCCACATTCGCCGAATCCTAGACTTGAACCCACACAGACAGAGGTGAGATGGCAGTGATCCATAGCGGAGAGCGCTTTAGACCACTCGGCCACTCGGGGCCCTGCATGGGTTTCAGTAAGACATCTGCAACTTCAGTAATTGCATGCAGACTTAACACACCATACATCTTGCTAGTCAATACATTTTAGCATAAAATAAAAAAGGATTTGCTTGTTGTAGAGTGAATAATGGATATATTTCATCTCATGAGTGAAGAAATTTAGTATTTTCATTCGTGGTTTAATGCCACTCATGAAAATAGTTTTTCACCTACTCGATGAGTTATATCCATTCTTCACTCATCACAAGCAAATATTCTCTATATATCAAAATGTATGGGTGCACCATTTAATGCATGCCACATATACTCCATTTGCAAACTGCAGAGACCCGGATGTGCCATCACATAATGTGCCAACATATTTGGGTATATGCAGTTTGTTTGGACTAATAATCAGTAGAACAAACAGCATAGAGCCTGATCATAAGACAGCAGATCTGCATTCGTGTTGTTTGCAATAGAGTCAACTTATAAGTGGGTATATATGGCACATGTATTTTTCAGTACATGTATTTGGAAAACTCTATGATGAAATGCATTATGTGGTGTAGAATTGCTCAGATTATTGTGTTACAGATCAGCTGACTAAAATTAATTACCCTAGTCCTTTTAAAAGAAGGTTTCAAGGATGGGGATTATGTATAGTGTCTGTCCAGGTATGTATTTGTGGGCATGCATGTGTATGTTGCAGAAATACATTTTTTAAAAATTGAATCATGGGATATGATTAGGGTGGTCTATGCATAAATGTGTTAATATTTTTGATTCTGCCTTTGGGGGTAAGATTGCAGAGGAGGGTAATTTTACATTAAATTAAGATAGCTTCCAATTTGTTAGTCAACTGTCTTAGTCATGCCTGAGAAGGTGTGATCATTAATCTTTGTGTCAACACACTTTACAGAGGATTCCTGGGTAAAGTCTTATCAACTGTTGAGATTTCCTCCCAATAACAACAACCTGTCATAAGCAGCCACCTCTGGCAGTAAGGAGATTGAAGTTAATTGAGTTTTGTTTCTACAAATGTTTGGTCTCCATGATCTCTGCATAAATGGCTGTCTAAGACAGGTGATTGCTTAATTGAGGTGACCTTAATAGCAGGTTTGAGATCTATAGCCCTATAGCAAGTGAGAGAGCAAATCAATTGTGACCAGTTGTTAGTAATTACATAATGTAGGACATGTAATTATTCCACAGATCAGGCTAAAATATTGATCATAACTTTTATCTTTGTTAACTCGGAAAATAAATCTATTGCTTCAATTTAATTCCGATTTAGGATTGATTTAACTTTTAGTTATGTCTGTAAAATTTTGATTTATTAAGGAAGTATTTTTTCATGTGAAGGAGGGTCACCGGGGTGTTAGAACAAATTTTAGAAAGCCCTTTTACTGGGTATGAAAAGAAAATCTGAGATTTAAATTATCCCCTCCCCCCGAGCCATAGTTACTAAGCACAGGCACAGTATATATCACCCTGTATGGTAATCTATTAGGCATGAAAAGACAAGTTCACATTTACAACTAACTGTGACTTCTGGGTCCATTCTTAGCCTTCAAGGGATTAACACAAGCTGAAAAACTGTTCCCTGTGTTAGCACAAGTTTGTTATTACTACTTCACCTAAACTACTTAGAGGATAGCCATGAAACTTCACACACATGCGCATGCACGCACGCATGCACACACACAGAGTCATCCCAAGATCTTGTTGGTTCTAAATGAAAATGGTGCTGCTCAGATATCCAGGGTTGAAAATTATGTTACTGCTACTCCTGAATTGATGGTCATAACAGAATGGGGTCACAGGTGCTGATGTGATGCTGATCACTATGACCACCACCACAGCATCCCTCATGTAAATTTTGTTATTGCTACTCCAAAAAGGAACACTATGCTACCCAGCACAGTAGACCTCTTAAAAATCTTATTGCTATTTCACCTCAATAGCTAGTCATATCAACATGACATTTTCACCAAAAATCTTCAAATGGTGTCCATTTTTTTGTAAATGAAAATGGTCTTGATCTTACAACCAATATGGATGCCACAGTGGCTAATTTGAAATCTTACAACCAATATGGATGCCACAGTGGCTAATTTGAAATCTTACAACCAATATGGATGCCACAGTGGCAAATTTGAAATCTTACAACCAATATGGATGCCACAGTGGCTAATTTGAAATCTTATTGCTTTAGAATGCCAGAGATGGTTTCAGAAAGAATTCAGCAGTTAAAAAGAAGAAATGGTTTTGTCTTTAAATCCTGGAAATTCTTTTCCAACAGTCAAGCATGAGTCTCATCATGGGATATTACTATCTAAAACGCTACAAATTTTGAACATTTCTGTATTTTATTGCAGATTATATGTTGATTTAATGTCAATACAAAAATACTTCTTCATTCATGTAACAGAAAGAGAGGTCAGCATGGAACAGATTAGGTGATTTGAAAAAATTTGTTCAAGGGTTTTTATCCCAAAAGTGGGCTGATTCATCAACCAATTTTTAACATGCAAATGGAAAAAAATTAAAACTAATAAGAAAATTTTCATCTTTTTTCACAGTACGTTGTTGCCTTTCATATTCTTCTTATATCCACTCCAAGCGTCTTAGGAAATCATTACCTAGATAATATTGTTGTCAGTATTTATCATTGTCAATCTTAACACTTAAAAACTGTACTGACGCTGATCCAGGTTTCTTCAAGAGTCTGTCCGAATCTTCCTCAGAATGGACAGTGTCCTTTCGGTGTCTGCATTTGAATGTGGCAATGTCAGTACAACTCCACTGAGAATCCACCAAGAGCTTTCAAATGTTTCCTGCCTGTGTGTAGATCAGGGGTGGGCAAAATACAACCCGCAAGCCTGATCCGGCCTGTGACCTGGTTTATCTGTTAAGTTACATCGTAGGGTGTGGCTTTAAAATCACTTATCTGGCCTGCACACTGGAGGAAGTTGCCCATGCCTGGCTTAGATTCAGATTGCTGACTGACTATCAAACTTCTCAAGACTGTTACTGTATGATTCAAATTTGGGAAGTTCTTCTTTAGGGTTCAGAATGTAGTCCTGAATTATTTCTTTCCGTGCAGTAATCTGACTTTGGGTTAGTGTCATGAAACTCTCAGACAATAATTTACTTGCCATGGATATACAGTTGGAAAATTAGAATATTAAAATATATGGCAACTCTGTTTATTTCTAATACACATTTTTTTATCTTGCAATTAAGATATCAAGAAAAATTACATGTCTGTGCATTGTCATTGTTAGAACAACTTATTTCTCATTTTCAGAAAAACGTATGTTCATTGAACTCACCTGTTGGAGTTGATACATTTGGCCCAATGGACTGTCTCAGAAATATAAAATCTGTTGCCATGGTTTCCAAAGGTTTAAATCTAAATATTATATGATTTTTTTTGAAATTTTACTTAAGCAGTTAAAAAACCAAAAGCACCGCTGGAGTGAAAGTTTCCATTAAAGGTACCCATCACCACCTTTAATTTCCAGTTAGCAGTGAAGACCTGTAATATTGTTTCATAGTTCACCCATCAATAGCTGATAATTTCCAAAATTATCAACAGTGATCATAGGAGATAAGACAACGTACCTAATCTGATTGTTGAGTATTGCGCTTCAAAGCATCTAATGTTATTTGAATGGCAGCAGGATTGTCCACATGAAGCACTGATGCATACATTTTACCATCAAATCCTTTGCAACATTAAGCCAAATTTGCAGATGCCATTGTCGTCATCATTATCACCACTATCATCATCTATTAAAAATAATAATCAAATCCCAGAAATGATTGTTACCTGCTAGTAGTATCTCACACTCAAACATCATGACAAACTATAGGCACTGAAGTCAAACTGACCCAGTTTTAAGCCACTTGAGCTCCTGAGTAATCCAGCTATAATCAGTTAACACCATTAATCTTGTCCAAATTACTTTTGATAATACATAGTATAGACTCTAATTCGTCTTGACACTTTTAAGCTCAGAAGCAGAACATATATTACATTACAGAGAGAATCAAAGTAATATTCATTGTTTTATGATGACTGAGCTCTTTAGTAACCCAACTATAATCAGTTAACATCTTAAAATCCTTTTGGAATTACTGCTCACACATCGTATAATCCACCTTGACAAACTTCAAACAATGTAGCCAGCTGACCCTGCAGACAGGATCAGAGGGTGAAATTAGCAACTTTATTTTCTTGCCCTGCCAAAGCCAGTTCACAGTCATGTGATCACAGGCAGTTTTACTGTAAATATACTATACTGGTATCAAATGTGAAATTTAAAAAAAGTTGTCAGTGATAGTTTTTGCATATGCCTAAGATTTAAGTGAGTGACTGGAGGGATGAGAGACACCCCTAATCTCAGAAGAGAAACAATCTGATGCAGGAGGTTCAAAATGTATGATTCTGATCTCATAGTGCTACAACAAATGGTGGATAAAATCTTAATCTATATTTAAAGCTGCTTTCTGGAAACATTTTCAGTCTCAGGGATCAAATAATTACAAAGACAGTTTACAGTTAGTAATTTAACCATCTGCAGAACTGTAAAAATGGCCATGATATACATGGTATTACAAGTAACCTTGCCATGTAACTTATTATGCTGATACAGCCACATGGACATTACATGTAAAGTGCGAAAGATAGGACCCTGTATCATGATACATATTGTATCATCACTCCCATATCGCAGTACTACCTGCTAACCATTTGATACTTGTCATGGTTTGGATTGTATCATGACAAAAGAATCATGGTATAGACAAAGATAAAGACCTTCAACACAGGCATTGCATATTAATTCCAGTACGGGATACAAATTATTCATATTTTTATAATTCATGTTGATATTATTATTATTATCATTATTATTGTTGTAGTTGTTGTACAACTGATTATTATTTCTTATGAACAATAAAATAGTTAAATTTTGGTAATACTTACGTCAGTATATTATTCAAGCATGCATAGATGAGTTCTGAATCTACTGTTATAAGATGGTATTCCAATGAATATTGTGGATATCCTATTTAGATCCTTGTCAAAAACACAAACTAACAATGTCAGCTTTTTATTTTCCTTTCTTTCATTATTCGGCATATCATTGAGGATGGCGAGTTTTTCATTCTGACAAATGTCTGTGACTTTCTTTTCCCAGTGGGGGCCCAAAGGTTGGGTCATAACGTGAGTAGTTTTTGTTTGTTTGAAAGATAACTTTACTGTGATTTCCAAGTCCTGGAACTTTTTAGACTAGATCTGAAAAATGATCTGCTACCAGAAATGAGAGATAATATGTTTGTCTATATAGTTGGCAAATAGTGTCTTGGTACTTGTAACTTTATCCACATTTTTGATGCAGATTCCATGAACATGGGTTTCAGTGATGGCATATTCGTTGTCATGTTTAATATGCTTTTATGAGATTGGGCTTCTGCATGAAGCATGATATCATTCTTGTCACCATAACAGATGTTAAAATCAATTTTACAGGAAGAGCAGAATACATATTGATGTCCCTTTGAACTTGATTGCAACCACTGAAATTCCTGTTCCCATCCATCATTTAATTTTGTGTGATATTTCCGTTGCTTGGAATTTGGTGTTTTGACATTGAAAGATAATGCATACTTAGACATCATGATAAACTGTAAGCACTGAAGTCAAACTGACCCAGTTTTAAGCCACTTGAGCTCTTGAATAATCCAGCTATATTCAGTTAACATCTTTAATCATATCTGAATTACTTTTGATAATATACAATATAAATTCTAATTCATTTTGACAATTTTAAGCTCTGAAGCAGATTATATTACATTGCGGAAAGAATCAAAGTAATGTTCATTGTTTTATGCTGACTGAGTTTTTTAGTAACCCAACTATAATCAGTTAACACCTGAAATCCTTTTGGAATTACTGCTCACACATCATATAATCCACCTCAACAAACTTCAAACAGTGTAGCCAGCTGACCCTGCAGACAGGATCAGAGGGTGAAATTAGCAACTACATTTTCTTGCCCTGCCAAAGCCAGTTCACAGTCATGTGATCACAGACAGTATTACTGTAAATTTACTATATTGGTATCAAATATGAAATTAATAAAAATTAAATTTGTCAATGATAATTTTGCATATGCCTAAGATTTAAGTGAGTGACTGGAGGGATGAGAGATACCCGTAATCTCAGAAGAGAAACCCTCCCATGCAGGAGGTTCATATATACGCTTTTGATCTCACAATACTCTGCTTGAACAGATGGTGGATAAAATCTTAAACATAAACCCCTCAGCTATATTCATGGCAGCTTTCTGCAAATATTTTGGGTTTCATTGGTCAAATAATTATAAAGACATTTTATAGTTAGTAATTGAACCATACAAAACTTGTAAAAATGGCCATGTTGTATGTGGTATTACTAGTAACCTTGCAATGTAACTTACTATGCCAACATAGCCACATAGACATTACATGCAAAGTGTGATGAGATAGGACTCTGTGTCATGATACATATTGTATCAACACTCTTATATCACAGTACCACCTGCTAACTGTTTGATACTTGTCATGATTTAGATGGTACAAAAATCATGTTATATTTTATGTTATGATCAGGTAGGCAGTGCAATGTTCTATAGTAATTGAAATGTTTGGTGTTTGCTACTACCCTTTTAAAAATTTCCTGAGAACTCTTATGTAAAATGTAGAACATTAGACAAGCTGATCACTGGTTTAGATGCTATTAGCTGAATGTTTTAGGACAGACCAGATTAAGTTACAAACGATTAATCAAAGCAGAGATCAATATTCTGGACCAGTGTTGTTTACATTATAGATGTAATGGCTGGTTATGGTCACAAATTGAGTTTAACTTGTGACAGCTGCTTATCAGAGCTTGAAAACAGATTCATACAAAAGTAAAACCATTAGTAATATGCTGTATGCCTAATGCTAAACACACAATGTATTATATACTTAAGTGTAAGTCTACAAACATCATAGACCCAGATCTGTCATCATATAGTGCACCAGAAAATCTAGGTCTATGCAGTTTGTTAGAAGTAATCAGTATAACAAATAACATAGATTCTGATCTGCCAATGTATTATATGATAGATCCTGATCTGCCAGTGTATTATATGATAGATTCTGATCTGCCAGTGTATTACATGATAGATCCTGATCTGCCAGTGCAATATATGATAGATCCTGATCTGCCAGTGTATTACATGATAGATCCTGATCTGCCAGTGTATTATATGATAGATCCTGATCTGCCAGTGTATTATATGATAGATCCTGATCTGCCAGAGTATTACATGATAGATCCTGATCTGCCAGTGTCATATATGAAAGGTCCTGATCTGCCAGTGTATTACATGATAGATCCTGATCTGCCAGTGTCATATATGAAAGGTCCTAATCTGCCAGTGTATTACATGATAGATCCTGTTCTGCCAGTGCAATATATGATAGATCCTGATCTGCCTGTGTATTACATGATAGTAGGTCAGAGTCTATGTTGTTTGTGGTTGCAACTGACTTCTACATGAGTATATACAGTGGTTACATAATGCATTTTGGAGAGTTGTTTGCAGAGATTGGCCAAAAATTTTTTCTTTGTCACTCAGATTGAAAGGGTTCACCATGAGAGGATTTTTCTAATCAATTTAATTGCTTTTTTTTCTCTTCAGTTGGATAATCTCTTTAATTGGTTAATCTGTTTGGTTTGCATTTGATTAAGAATATACTTGTAAATGTTTCTATTCATTTTTAGATATCATGAATTTTCATGTAAATTTTATACTATAAAAAATATTTAGAGATTTTGTCATGAATGTTCATTGCAGATGAATATGTATAAATGAGGTTCAATAATTATTGTGTGTGCAAGCCTTGGTGAAAAGCAAGTTGAAATTGTTGAACATCGTTAATACTACATGATATAAGCAAAATTAGAAGATTTTACATTTTGCCTTGTACATGTATCATCAATCATCATAAGTGTTGATATTTAATTTATTATATTTATAATGCAGAAGACATTTAGTGATACTGTTGTAATGACATGTGGATACCCTCTGACTTTTACTTATATCCAGTATTATTTATATTTTGTTACTAATTTTTAAAAAAAGATCGGAAAATATGCCTCTGATGTATCAGAAATATTGGTGTATAAAATGTGTTATTAGTTGATTATGTTAATAAAAAATGTCATTTGTTTATGTTTTCCATCATATATTTGTTGTAATTTGCAGACTGAATGAGAGACAGATGGGGTTTGTGGTGCTGGTGGATAGGAGACAAAGTGCCTGGGGATTGGTCAAGACTCTCTTCCTCAGATTCAATGTAAGTTGTGATACAATATTATAACAAATTTACAGGCAAAATTGCTGTGTATAATGTAGAATCACATTTACATATTGTCTGTTCATATATTTTTGTGTGTATCAATTTTCATGGTTTTGTGAAAAATTATAGTTTTGTTGGTACAAATTTATTGTTGTTTTAATTAGGGTCCCGGCCATTTCCATAGAATGATTTGTATTCATTAGCTTTTGAATTCATGGTTTGTAACAAGCACAGAATCCGTGACAATTGATAACCAATGATAATTTTTAAAAAAAATCAATGTATTATGATGAATTCCTAGCTGATATATCTATATCTATCCACACACACAAACACACACACACACACAGACAAACACACATACACACCACTTTCTTGTTTTAGCATAACCAGATTACTCATGAACCTGCTTATAATTAGGAGTTGGATGTGGGTGCTATATTATTTTCATATTGAAAAGGCAAATAATAATCTACTACAATAAAAGCTGCCTTGAGCTGCCTCAGCTACGTATCTGTCAACTTGTATGGGTTACCCGTAATTTGTACTTTTTTTTTTTTTTCATTTTCATCACTGTACAGCGCAAGCAACATGGGGATAAATCTGATATGCTTTGGAAAGTGATGAAAGCCGGGTTAAGTTGAAGTATCCTTCTTTAATGAAATGAATAAAAATATATTAATATTGAAGAAAGTGTTTAATTGGGCAGTAAGGCCTTGACACCCAAAAAATAAATATCGGGTCGAGGTCTTACATTGTAGGACTAAGGGTTTATTGAAGAAAAATATAAATATGTGATAATGAGACCATGATAAATCCAAAAAAGTATCCTTTATAGGTCAATTGCCACCACCATTTTTAGTTGATGTACAATGCACCACGCTAATGGTTAGTTGGCATTACATACTAAGGGAAGCAACACATGAAGCCCAATAGATGTCGCTAGGACAAAGCACCAGTATAGCTGTTTGGTCCGCCAAGGTGTACATAGGGTTATCGGAACCTTGGCTAGTGAAGATGAGTGCCACTTCATCCATTCTTTGTTAGGCCAAGAAAAAAATATATGTGCTTCTTATTGCACTGGTTTTAAAA